>PDHQ01000320.1:0-36770 GCA_003339415.1 Ophiocordyceps camponoti-saundersi (nom. inval.)
ATAATAATAATAATAATAATAATAATAATAATAATAATAATAATAATAATAATAATAATAATAATAATAATAATAATAATAATAATAATAATAATAATAATAATAATAATAATAATAATAATAATAATAATAATAATAATAATAAAAGGAAAAGGAAAAAAATAAGAAGCTTAAGCGCGGGGTAATTTATAAGTAAGGTACTAAGTTATTAATTTACCCCGCTAAATAAGGTATATACTTACCCCTTTTATAAATAATATATTAGTATATATTAACCTTTTTTATAAATATAAGAGGTATATACCTCCTAAGTATAAATACCCCCCCCCCCCCTTTTTTAAAAAAATTTTTTTCCCTCCCCTTTTTATAATTACCTTAGTTTTTCTTATTTATTTTTCGTAGATAACTTAGCGAAAGTTTACTAAGTATCGCGTTCTTTATTTAATATATTATATTACGTTTATTCTTCGTTTCTTTAATTCTTAGATTAGAAAGAGAATATTATTAGGGGATTACGGTACCTATAGGGTTAAGAATTACGCTACTCTAAAGGTATCGTAATATAAAAACTATAATAACTTAGCGGAATTATAAATATTATAGTATAAGAACGCTTAATATTATAAAAAGGAGATAACCCTTATTAGCTATAAAAGTCTACTAATTAATAAAGGAGATTTCTCCTTATATAGCTAATATTTACTAAAGGTTTTTAAAATAAAATACTTTAATAGTATCCTTATAGCTAGCTTATATTATATTTAAGAAAATTACTTACTAATCCCTTTATTTAGAAATAACTAAGCTAAGGGATTAGCTTATAGCGGCGGCCGATAATATATAGCGTTAGGCTTTATATTAATAACGATATATAGTATTAAGTTTACTACCTAAATTTTATCTATTATTTATAAAATATAGATAATAGGGAGACGCGATATATAGCTTAATATATATTATCTTAGGAAATTATATTAAAACTATTAAGAAATATATTAGATATTAGCACGATATTAACTTACGTTTATTTATAAATTAGTAAGGTAAAAGTATTTACTAGTCCTAAACTATATAAGTCCTTAAAAGTAAAAAAATAATTCGATTTATAAAAGCTACTAAAAAAACCTAATTATATTTAAATTACTTACTTAATAAATATATATTTCTAACTATAAAAAAAAGCTATTAGTATTAAAATATATATATTACTAGCTACTTAGGAATATAATACGCGTTAAATACGCGTAATACGTATTATAAAAATAACTATCTTTATATAAATAAAGTAAGAGGTTAGGGATATATATAAAGAGGAGTTAAACTTAAGATAATACTAATCTAAGACTAATATAATATTAATATAATATACGAAGTTAATATAAGAGGAGGATAGGGAGGTAGTTAGTAGGAGGAGGAATATATATATAATATATTTACTTTTCTATATTTTTTAAGAGAGAGATAAGTTATATATAAAGTTATTATTTAATCTTTTATAACTCTATTAGCTAGAGTATATCGTATAGTAGATATAATATTCCTATACGCTATATAATCCGGATAAGTTACCCGAACCCTATTATCTAAGTTAATATAATATACGTATTTTAGGTTTAATCTATTAGTATCTTTACTATAAGAAGTTTATAATATAATTCTAGCTACTTATTTAGCTTAGGAAGGATGCCTAACTAATATTTTTCTTTTTTAGGAAGGGGCGATTCCTTAGCCTATACCGAGGTTAAGCGTTTCTCCTTCTAAATTATAAAACCTTAAACTTAAATATTAAGGGTATTAGTATCGATTAGGCGTTCTAGCGCCTTATTCGGATTATCCTTAATTATAGCGTTTATAAGGTTATCTAAACTATTTATTTATTTTATTTCCTCGATTTCCTAGTTCTTATAAGACTCTCTTATTAATATAATATTAATTATTAACCTTTTTTTTTATAGTCCTAAGCTTTACTAAATATTTATATAATAAGTATAAGTTAATATAGATAATAGTTTAGATTACGCTTAATCCGAGTTTAGACCGAATTCTTATTAATATTAAGCTAATAAAGATATTAATATTAAAGCTAGCTAATATCCTATATATTTTAGACGCTAATACGGACTATATTACCTTTTTATATTTTATTAAGCTTTAATAGATAATATTCCCGGAAAGCGTAAATTTATCTTTACTACCGGTCTCTTATCTAAGTATAATAATATATCCGATTTATAAGGATAGGTTAGAGTTATTTATAAAAGAACTATTAGTAAAAATATAAAGCTTTATATTATTTAGCGGTATAAGGATATATTATAGTTCTTAATTTTAGTACTTTTACTATTATTATAGCCTTTTATTAAGCTTCTTATAGTCTTTTCTATCTAAAGATTATTTTTAGATAGCGATAGAAAGATTATAAGCGGCTTTAAGTTAATAGATAAAAGTAATATAAATACCTTAGGTATATTATTTAAGGTATTATTAAGTATAATCTAAGGCGGAGTAGTTAATAAGTCGAATCTTAGCCGCCTAGCCCTTTTATCGAAAAAAGATTAAACCTAGGGCGAGGTTAATTTAAGATTTATTAAAGTTCGTAATATCCCTAGCTTAGAAGATAATCTTAAGTTTAGTATAGAACTAAGCGGCGGTTATTTACTTATCTTTAAATTATCTAAAAGCCTTTATACTAAGTATAAGAGTATTATTAGTTTATAGACTAATAAGCTTAAAACGCGCTTAATCGCTATACTTAATAAGGAGGTAAGTATCGAAAGTTAATATTCGTATCTATAGCTATTAAAGATAATAGTCTTAGTAAGTCCGAAATTAGTAAATACTAGCCTCCGTAATACTATATAGTTGCTTAATAATATAGATTATAATATCTAAAAAGTACTAATCTTTTATTTTAAGGGGAAGCGTGGCGATAATAGTTCTTTTAAAGTTAGATTATAATTATAAGTATACTTAGGTAATATTACGTAAAGCTAGTTTAAAGCTTAATTAAAAAGTAGCTAGGGTAAAAGCAAAAATAAGCTACTAGCTAACTTATTATATTATTAAGGACTAGGTAAGGATAATATTTTTACTTTTATTACTATAACTTACGATAATAAGCTTAGATTTTTTATATAGGTAGTTAATACCTATCCCCTTAATTTCCTAAACTATATAAGCTTTAAAAACGTAAACGCTATAATACTTAACGATATTATATTTTTTAAAGAAAAAGATATTACGGCTAATAAAGTTATTAATCTCCTAGGTATTTAAGGCTTTAAAAAATTAGCTAGCTATTAGAATATATATATCGCTAGCTACTTAGGAATATAATACGCGTTAAATACGCGTAGCACGCGTCGTAGAGATAACTATCTCTATATAAATAAAGTAGGAGGTTAGGGATATATATAAAGAGGAGTCGAACTCGAGAT
This sequence comes from Ophiocordyceps camponoti-saundersi (nom. inval.), assembly GCA_003339415.1. Taxonomy (NCBI): domain Eukaryota; kingdom Fungi; phylum Ascomycota; class Sordariomycetes; order Hypocreales; family Ophiocordycipitaceae; genus Ophiocordyceps; species Ophiocordyceps camponoti-saundersi. Next base: position 3,438 of record PDHQ01000320.1, read on the forward strand.
AATACCGATCCGAAATTAGTATAATATTAATATAATATACGAAGTTAATATAGGAGGAGGATAGGGAGGTAGTTAGTAGGAGGAGGAACGTATATATAATATACTTACTTTTCTATACTTTTTAAGAAAAAGATAAGTTATAAATAAAGTTATTATTTAATCTTTTATAACTCTATTAGCTAGAATATATCGTATAGTAAACGTAATATTCCTATACGCTATATAATTTAGATAAGTTACCTAAACCTTATTATTTAAGTTAATATAGTATATATAATCTAAGTCTAATCTATTAATATCTTTATTATAAGAAATCTATAATATAATTTTAGCTACTTATTTAGCTTAGGAAAGATACCTAACCGATACTAATTAGTAATAAAGCTAGGTTATATTACGGACTTAACTACCTTTTATTACTTAAAACTCGGTTAACTAATATAAGCTAAAGTGCTAGCTTTATTATTATTTAATTTTAATTTAGATTAGAAATAGAAAAGTAATTTAAATAGTAGATATTTATTAAAATACTAACTTTTAGGAAATTATAATTATTATTACGATAACGTGTAGATATACTTTAACTAATATCTAATTAGTAACTTAATAATTTAAATATCCTAGTACTTAGCGATAACCTATTATAAGTTAATATTATCTATTTTTTTTCTTTTTACTTTCGGTCTAGGATTTTTTAGGAACTTACTTTAATTTTAACCCGAAATCCTATTAACCTTAGATTAGTTTTAATAATTACTCCGTAACTATTATTTACTAAGCTTTTATAAGTCTAATACTAAAAGTCTCTTATAATTAAGTTAATTTAGTAATATATAAGAGATAAAAATAATAAAAGATAAAAATAATAAAAAAAGAAAAAAAAAAAAAGTAAAATCTCTAAAACTAGAGTCCCCTACCCTTACTCCTAATACGGATATTTAGGAGGACGCGACGCGTAATAATCGTATAAGGCCGGCTAAGTAATATTACTATATTAGTAATATTAGTTAGATATTAACTTAAATATAAATAGGGATTAGATTATTATTAAACTTACTTTAGTATATTAGTCTTTATATAAAGGCGTATTATCGCCTATAAATATAATAAAAGCTTATATAAAAGTAATAATAGCTAAGATAGTTTATTAAGTTAGTATTAGTTTAAGTAAAGTTAAGTTTTAATAAGCTATATATATATTATTATACTAGATACCTTTTTTAATATATTAGTAATAAGCGGTTACTAATTAAGATACCTATTCCTAATAAGCGTTAATCTTTAGCTCCTACTTACTTATATAGCTAATATAATTTTAATATAGGGGTACCCTCTTAATATTACCGCGCTAAATAGCGTCGCGCCGCGCTTAAGATAATAGCGTAAGCGGTAGCGAGGATATAAAAAGATTACGCTTAGTAGGTTATACTTAATAAGGCGTAATAAGTATTACTATAAAAATAGGCGATAGTATTCGTAAGCGTAAGCGAAAAATAATCGCGGATATTATAAAAGGAGCTTATAAAGGGCGCGTAGAGAAAATAGGGGTAGGATACGCGTAATACGCGTTCGAAGCTAAGTTTAGAATATATTAAAAACTAAGTTAATCTTAACTTATAATTAATATAAATTAGAGCTAGAATTAATATACTTTTACGCCGCCGGCGAATTAAAGCTTTAAAAATATTATCGTTATTAATATTATTTTTAGACTCGTGTTATACGGCCTACCCTATAGGCCTCCCTCTTAGTTAGTCAGCGCTGCCGGCCCTCTTCTAGGGCCTGGCCTAGCCACACAGACCTAGCATAATCACAGATATTAACAATCAGGAATATTAACACCTTCATCAGTGCTGCTGTGCAACAGGTTATAACCCCTCTGCGCTTCGCGCAAATTGCATTTTGAGTCCGCTTTTCATAGCTTCCTACGGCACACGATAAAGAAGAAGAAAAAGAAGGGCCCGGCCCGGCCCCCTAGGACCTAGGACCTAGGAAACCGACTGATGAAAATTTTTCCTGATTTTTCCTAACTTTTCCTGATTTTTCCTAATTTTTCGACCCGGCCTTTCGACCCGGGATTTTCCTACTAAAAAGACTAAAAAAACACCCTATCTACGGAAGCCCGCGGGAGCCTACGAGAGCCTATCCAGAATCTGATTAAAATTTAAAGAAAATACACGATAATAAAGAGCAAATTGGACCAAAGACTAAGAGTCCATATTAGTTAAGTACTGCTAGAGAAGCAGAAAAGAGCCGCCATAAAAGGTTATCAAGAGAGCTATTTAGCCTAATAGTAAGAGCTTTGATTATCGACAAAAACGACGGATCTAGGAAGACGGCCGGAAGGGATAAAAAATGAAGCTATTTTCAGTTTGTTGTGGGCTGCCCACGGTGGCAGCGCTGGGGGGTAGTGTTATACGGCCTACCCTATAGGCCTCCCTCTTAGTTAGTTAGCGCTGCCGGCCCTCTTCTAGGGCCTGGCCTAGCCACACAGACCTAGCACAATCACAGACATCAATAATCAGGAATATTAACACCTTTATCAGTGCTACTGTGCAACAACTCGGGACTTAAAATAATAATCTAATAACCGCGCGGAGTAATAAGCGTATAAGGGGGCGGTCCTAATATATAATAAATCTCGAGTTAAGGTTAGTAAAAGCTTATTATAATACTAACTTAAGATTAACTTAAACTTACCTTCCTATATGCGATAATAATAATAATAATAATAATAATAATAATAAAAATAAAAAGAAAAGGAAAAAAATAAAAAGCTTAGGCGTAAAATAATTTATAAGTAAGGTGCTAAGTTACTAATTTACCCCGCTAGATAAAGTATATATTTACCCCTCTTATAAGTAATATATCGGTACGTACTAACCCCTCTTATAGATATAAGAGGTATATACCTCCTAGGTATAAATATCCCCCCCCCCCCCCCCCTTTAAAAATTTTTTTTCCTTTCCCTTTTTATAATTACCTTAGTTTTTCTTATCTATTTTTCGTAGATAACCCGGCGAAAGTTTACTAAGTATCGCGTTCTTTATTTAATATACTATATTATATTTATTTTTCGTTTCTTTAGTCCTTAGATTAGAAAGAAAATATTATTAGGGGATTATAATACCCTTAGGGTTAAGAATTACGCCGCCCCGGGGGTATCGTAATATAAAAACTATAATAACTTAATAGAACTATAAATATTATAATATAGGAACGCTTAGTATTATAAGAAAGAGATAATTTTTACTAGCTATAAAGGTTTACTAGTTAATAAGGGAGATTCCTCCTTACGCGGCCGGTATTTACTAAGGGTCTCTAAAATAAGATACCCCGGTAATATCCCCGTAGCTAGCTTATATTATATTTAAGGAAGTTACTTATTAATCTTAAGGTTTAGAAGTAACTAAGCTCCGGGACCGGCCTATAGCGGCGGCTAATAATATATAGCGTTAGGCTCTAAGCTAGTAACGATATATAGCGTTAAGTTTACTACCTAAACCTTATCTATTATTTACGAAATATAAATAACGGGGAAATATAATATATAGCTTAATATATACTATTTTAGGAAATTATATTAAAATTATTAAAAAATATATTAGATATCGGCATAATATTAACCTAAGTTTATTTATAAATTAGTAAGGTAAGGGTATTTACTAATTTTAAACTATATAAGTTCTTAAAAATAGAGAAATAATTTAATCTACGAAAACTACTAAAAAAACCTAATTATACCTAGATTACCTACTTAATAAATATATATTCCTAACTATAAAAAGAAAAGCTATTAATATTAAAATATATATATTACTAGCTACTTAGGAATATAATACGCGTTAAATATACGTAGTACGCGTTATAAAGATAACTATCTTTATATAAATAAAATAAGAGGTTAGGGATACGTATAAAGAGAAGTTAAACTTAAGATAATACCGATCTAAGACTAATATAATATTAATATAATATATAAAGTTAATATAGGAGGAGGATAAGGAGGTAGTTAGTAGGAGGAGGAATATATATATAATATACTTACTTTTCTATACTTTTTAAAAAAGAGATAAGTTATAAGTAGAGTTATTATTTAATCTTTTATAACTTTATTAGGTAAAATATATTATGCGGTAAACGTAATATTCCTATATACTATATAATCCGGATAAGTTACCCGAACCCTATTATCTAGGTTAATATAGTATACGTAATCTAAGTTTAATTTATTAGTATCTCTACTACGAGAAGTTTATAATACGACTCTAGCTACCTATTTAGCTTAGGAAGGATGCTTAACTAACACTAGCTATTATAATTTTTCTTTTAGCTTAAAGCTTAAGGGATAACGATATATTATCTTTTTCCTTTTACGTTATAAAGGCGTTATTCGTAAAGAGATTTTAAGGAATATATATAATAATCTTTAGATAAGGCGTTACTTAGAATAATACTAAAATTAAGTCGATATTAAGAGGAGGTAAAGTTAGTATTAATTCGGGGCCTTTATACGGAGGTATTAGAAAAGGGCGGATACATATAAACCGGAAAGAATAAAGTCCGTATAAAAGATTAACGGTAACGTTATAGCTATTAATAAAGAGAAAAATATATAATCTTATTTATTTACTAAGTTCGCACTAAACGCGAACTTAGCTATTTAAAAGTAGCTATAAAATATTAGAGATATTAGGGCTATTTTATATAGATAAAGTATTACGGACTATCTATTAAATATAATATTTTTAAAGTTTAGTTATAGCTTTTTAGATAGCGGTAGCTTATTATAAGGTAAAAGAAATTAAAGCTAAGTTAAGGTATATATATAAGTAAGCTCTAAAAACTAAAAAAATTAAAATAAATTTATTAAGTTTTATTATATTATTAACTATTTTTATAGCTATTTATAAAATAGAATCTTAACTAATATTAAGTTAAAGTTTAGCTAAGATTACCTTATAAGCGTATTAAAAAAGGGTATAGTATTATTTAATTTTCCTAATTAACTAATATACCTCGATAGGGACTTAAGTATATATAATACCTAAGGTAGCGGCCTTAGAACGGAACTCCTAAAAATCGAAGTTTTTTCTAGTATTATAATAAATAATATTAGGGGGTCTAAGGTAAGTATCGATCTAAATTATATAAAGGGTATTCTAAGTATTTTTCGCGGAGAGAGATAAGAGAAACTAAGTAGCTTAGAAAGCTATAGCTTAGTCGATAATATATAAGATAGCTTATTAGTTAATATAGAGAATATCTATAATAACCTTAAAGTTAAAATTATAATTATCTTTTAGCTTAAATTTAAACTATTAGGGCGCGGGGCTATTTAATTAATATTAATAATAAATTTTAAAAATAGCCTTAATAGCTTAGATATTAGTATTATATCTAGCCTAAGTAAGTAATTAGTATAAATAAGATACGCTAAGGTACTTAAATTATTTATAAATTTAGCGTATTTTTTACTTAGTAAAATATAATATTATTTTTTTTAAAAGTAAAAGGAAAAACTAAAAATAACCTTATTTATATATAATAAAGATCTTAGTTATATTATAAATAAGGTAATTTAAAATATTACGGAAGAATATTTTTAGTTAATCTATATTTACTAAGTATAAAAGAAATAAGGTTTAAGTAAGTAAGATATAGAATATAATCTTACTTACTAAGGTTATAACTTAAATAAAGCTAAGGGAGATAATAGTTTAACTTTTACCGAATTTAATAAATACTTAGCTAGCGGTAAACTTATTAAGGGATAGTAAGGGTATAAGAAGCTATAATACTTCGAACTAAGATTAACCTAATATCGATATAAATATTATACTAGTATCGATTAGAATACCTTAGAATATTATCTAAGAATAGCGGTTTATTAAGGTAAAATAAATAGCGGGAGCTATAATAAGTGCGGGCTTATAGGGGTTATCTCCTATTAGGAAGTATATATATATTAACTAATATAATATTTTAGCTACTTAAGGTAATATTAATAATAAGTTTTCCGTTAATTTTATAATTTAAAGTATATAAAATACTTAAGTTAATTATATAAACGATAAAATATAATATAAAATTTTAGTAAGTTTATAAGATAAGAGTATTTATCTATTATCGCTATCCTTCTCTAATATTTTTTTTATCTTTTCGAAGTTTACGAGATAAGCGTTAAAGTTAACCTTTATATTAGTAAAAATATAATAAGCTAGAAATAAATATCTAAATATTTTACGTTCTTTTTCTATATATTTAGAGGATTAGTATTTAATTTTACTATAAACGAAGTACTTACGGTTTTATAAGGTATTAGCCCTTAGGTTATAAGTAAAGTTATTTTCGCTATTATTATAATATCGGTTTAAGAGCTAGTTAAAAGTTTTCTAATATCGGCAATTAAGGTAGAAAATATTAGGGCTTAAAGTATTAGGAGGAGTTAGTAATAGGTAAGAGCTTTAAATATACTACGAGCTATTAGATTAATAAGTTAGGGCTATTTTTAGAGAGGAACGGAGGTTAGATATAAGCATCTCCGTATTTTTCGTAAGTTTAAAAAGTATAAATTCTAATTTAGGGACGCCTTAGTAAGCGTTAATAAGGGTTATCTATAAAAGGGCGTTACTAATATAATCGGAACTAAGAGCACGTTAATAAAGATTTAATTTATTAAAGAGTTTTTATAGGACTTCGTATAGTTTACTTTTAAGATACGAAGTTTAAATTATCTAAAAAGTAATAGATATCTAATCCGTATAATAATAAGAGTAGTTAATATCTATATTAAAATATTTTTATATTTAAAAATATATATTACGGAAGGTAAAAGATTAGTTAATATAATTAAGATAATATTATTTTACTTAGCTTAAAAGAATACGTAGAAAAATTATATAAAAATAAAATAAGTAAATCTTTAATATAAAGTAAGTATTTATAAAAATATAAACCTTATTATCTAAAAGGTTATAAAGTTCGCTTAAGTATATAATATTCTTATCTTAAACTTTAGTAAATTAAGTAATTATTTCTAAATTAATATATATATTAGGAAATTTAATTAGGGGTAATATAAAGAAAGTAAAAGCGTTTAGTATAAATTTATCTTAAAATTAAGGTATTTTCGATAAAAGTCCTCGTTAATATTAATAAAGTTCTATATTAGTATCTAAATAAGGATTTTAGCTATTAATATTAAGTTTAGCTATACTTACTAATAGTTTTTTAATAAGTATATCTAATAGGGATTATATTTTTTAAGCGGTAGCTTAAGGGTTTTAGAATTAGTATATTATTAGTTATTAGGTAAGTTAAACTAGTAAATTTTAAGATAATATATTTAGTTATAATACCTAAGGGTTAGGGATAATTTAAATTTAGATATTTTTAGCGTTTAAGCTAAGCCCTAATTAGGGTGCTATTTACTATTATAAGGTAAGTATAGTAATAGTTTAGGTTTCTATCTTAGTTTTTAGTATTAATCTAATAAGGATTATAAGTCTTAGTTTAAAAAAGGTTTTACTATATACTTAAGCTAGCTATATAAGAGGTTCGTTTATATTTAAAAGTTTTTTAAGTTCTTTCGGGGCAGGTTCCTTAGATTTGCCGATATAAATTCCTTATTTTATATAAAAGCTTCGGGTAAAGTCTCTTATAAATACTTATCCTATTTCCTATATCTTCGTTTTTTAGCTATTAAAATATCGTTAGAAAAGGTTAAATAAAGCGAGATTAGAAAGTTACTTATTACTTTTAATAAATAAGATAAATCTCGCTATTACTAGTTTAATTATCTCTATATTCTCGTAATCTCCTAGTATATTATTATTTTAGCGATTTAAGTTAAACTAATTTTAATATCGTTTCGGGATTTTAATATATTTAAATATTTCCTAAGTTAGCTAATTATAATATTTAAAGAGTTTTATTCTATCTTTAGGAGGGGTGCTTATAGTTATAAGTAAGTTTTCGAACTAGCTTTAGATAAATATTATAAAGTATTCGGTATCGTAAAGTATTCGGGTTAGCTTCTTTAAGAGTTCTAAAAGAGGTCCTATATAGCTTTTTATTAACTCTTTAATCGATTACGGCTTACCTCTATATAGTTACTTTCGTAAGAGTTTACTATTAGAGTTAATTATTCTATCCTTACTAATCTATAGTTAATTAAATTTTAACTACTAATTAGTATTAGTTAGCCTTTATAATATATATATAGGAGTTAATAGCGATTACTAGTATTAAAAGTATAATTCTTCTAGTTTATAATATTTATCTATATTTTCTCTAAAATAAAGGGAATTCTACGTTTACTTATATATAAAATATCCTTACGTATACTTTTTTCTTTTATACTTAATATTAAATCGAGTATAATTTAATCTTTTCCCGAAACTAATCCGATATCGACTAGGAGTTTATTAAAGCTCTTATCTAAAATACTATAATAAAAATATAATCGAAACTTACCTTACTTCTTATTACCTAAGTCCCTCTAATATGTCCTACGTAATGTACCCCTTTTTCCCCTTATCCTAAATATATATAAATCTTATTTTATACCTATGTAGATTTTAATTATTCTTATATAAGTCTAACACTAATATTTAATATTATTATATTTACTACCCTTCTCCTAATAGAATTTCTTAATATATATATTAGTGCGGATATTATTACGAAGTTTATAAAGGTTTAAGATAAGAATATCTTATATATAAAAAAGCTATATAACCCCCTAAATAATAAGATTTATATTTTAATAAATATTTATTATATTTTAAAGATTTATCTATTATATTTCTATATAATCTTTTTATATATTTTTTTAAGTTAAGCTTAATATTATTATTTAGATTTTATTAACTAATTTTTAATTTTCTATAATATATACTTTTAAATAGAAGAATACTTTAATATAGATATTAATTACTTTTATTATTATATAAATTAGATAACTATTATATACCTATTTATATATATTTTATTCCTTAATAGTAAGCTTTATAAAATCTTATAAAAGCTATTTAATAAATTAAACTTTTATTAATATACTCTTAGATTAAATTATATTAGTAATACTTTATTATAAATATTTTTTATTAATATATATAAAAGCGTCCCTAAACTTAAATTTACCCTTTTTTAACTTACTAAAAATATTAAATCTTTTATATCTAACCTTTATTTATCTTTTAAAACGGTATTTACTTATTAGTTTAGCGCCTTATAATATATTTAATAACTTACCTAAGCTTAACCTTTACCTATAGTAATCTAACCTAATATTAAGGTAATATCCGTGGAAATCTTACTTATACTCTTATATTAAATACCTCTTAAAATTATAAGTGCTTCGTTTATAGAAAAATAAGATATTAGTTATCTAAATATACTAAAAAAGAATAATAATCTATTTAATATTTATTCCTCGCTTATTATAAATTTATAAGTAATAATGTTAACTTTAACGCTTATGTTACTAATTTCGAAAGATTAGAAAAGGTACTAGAGGATAATAATAATAATAATAATAGCTAAATAATTCTAAATTTAAAATTATTTAAAATACTATATTACGCGTTTATATTTATATAGTTAATACAAATTATAGATATATTATAAATTATAAAAGTTAATAAGATATTTTTTATATCCCCTTATACCGCTAAAATATTTTACTAATTAGTATATTTTTATTTTCTAATTAGAGATAATCTTTATAAGCTAGCACCTTTTACCGCGCTTATAACTTAGTTTATATTAATAAACTAATATTTATAAATAACCTTTTAAAGAATCTTAATTAATACCGGTATAATATTAATATCGATATTAAGCTAATCTTAGTTTAAAGCTTTATAAGCTTTAATTTTATTATTTTCTTTTAATAACTTAACTATTAATTAAGTTAACGTTAAATTCGGAGAAAGATAAACTATCTTTTCTATTAGCTTTATAATAATTAAAACCTGAGTTAGAAAGATTACTTTTTATATCCTCTTTATATAGATATTATTCCTTCTTTACCTTATAAATATAAACTAACTTAGTATTTTCTTTTATAATACTTTAAATTACCTTATATATAGAATAACTAAAGTCCCTATTATATATAAATAAAGCTATCTTTAGTTTTTCCTTTTCTTATCTAAAGAGGCTATATTATACTTTACTATTAGATAGGTATTAGAGGACAAAGCATTAGAGGACAAGGGATTAAAGGAAAAAGGGGAGGACTTAGAGGAATTATTATTATTATTAGACTTACTATTAGACTAATAAAAAGGGATCACGACCACTACTACCCTAACGTATAATATTATATAATCTAATCTAATCTTATAATTTAAAACTAATCGAGGGATTTTATAATAATAAGACTAAAATATAGCGCGTTATTATACGAGCTATAAAATTAATATAACGGTATCGTCTAGTAATAATAGCTAAGTATTTAAGGATTTCTATAAATTACTAAATTAGGAAGCGAAGCGAGTTCTAATTAGGTTAAGTAGGAGCTACCTAAAGTAAGTCTAGCTATAGCTACTTATTATTACTAGAAAAGCGGCCTTATAGTAAGTAAGGTAGGAAGGACTATATAAGCGAGAATAAGGGGGAAAGAGGATAAGAGAATATAAGAAAACCCCGTAAATACGGATAGTCTTCCCTTTTTTTTTTCTTTCTTTATTATCGCTAAAGGTAATTAAGATAAGAAGAATATCGGGATAAGTAAGTAAAAAGGATTAGGGGCGTATAATCTTCCTAGATAGATTAACGCTAGAAGTCTTTTAATTCGAAGAAATAAATATACTTAATAAAAGAAGACTCGGTTCTACTAAACGTTTAGTAGTTATAAGTATTATAAGTAAAGGTAAGTTATTAAAGTATACCTAAGGAGTGCTATAAGGTAAAAGATTAGAAAATAATATTAGATATAGATATAAGTTTATTATAAAGTTTACTTAGTTTATTAAAAAGTTTACTATATCGTTTATTTTATCCCCTTCCCTTAGCGGATTAGATTAGTCTAATAATTATATATCTTATACCGATATAAGGGAGTATTACTAAACCTAAGTATAGGCGTTACGTTATAATAGCGTTAACTTTATTATTAGGGCTTAAGCTATTTACTAAATACCTAAAAGATATTTTAGCTAAAAGGTACCTCGATTAGTATAATATTAATATAGTACTATTAGGTATCTAAGGAAAAATATATAATATTATCGTTAGGGAGATCTTCTTTTCGGGTCTTTATAGTAAGGCTACTAATTAGTATAATAAGTTAGATAACGAAAATCGCACTTAATCTAAGTTAGTAACTCTATTTATAAATAAGTTTAAGGAGGTAAACTTAATTATAGAGAATACCCTTATTATAGAGGCGTATAAGTTCGGTTATAAGAAAGGAGAATCGCTAGCTAATTATATAAAATAAGCGGAGGCTTTTTATACCTAAGTAAAATCGGAAACTTAATAAATTCTACTTACTAACTTTTTAAATCGGATAACTAAAAACGCCGAGAAAAATAAATAATATAAGTAGGCTATTATTAAGCGCTTTTACGTTAATAGTAAGTAAAAATCGTTAATAGCGATAGTAAGCCTAATATAGTTTAATATTTAACTTACTATATATAATTTACGCGATATAATATCTAAAAAGATTAAGAGAGATACTAACAAAGTGCTAGCTATAAAGATAGATCCGTAAAGAGTAATAGCTAAGTAGTAAGAGATAATAACTAAGATAGCTAAATTAATAAAATAATCTAATATTATAATAGTAAGTAAATTAAGTAAATACTTATAGAACTTAGGAGGCTATCTTACTAGCGGATATTTAAGTATATAAAATATACTTAGATAAATTAATACTTAAGTATAAAATTAAGAATATCTATTATAGAATTCTTCGAATATATTATAATAGTAACCCTAAGCTCCTAAACTATTAAGTATAGGACTTAGATACTAACCTCCTAACTCGAATCTATAATAATATTTTAAATATAGCGAATAGGGCTATATAAGCTATAATTATCTATTTATAGCTCTATTTAATAGAAAAGTATTTTAGTAGCGGAAAGCTTATTAGGAAACTTACGCGGAGGAGATAAAAGAATAAAGATACTAGTAACTATATTAAGGTACTAGCCCTAAACTATTAGTAAAGAATTTAATAGTTATTAGTTTAGATATAAGTATTCGACTACTAATAGGATATATAACTAAGATATTATTAATATTACTTATAGTAAAAAGTTTAGATAAAAAAGTTTTAGATCTTACTATGCTCGATATTAATTTTATATAGGGATAAACTTATACCGCTTAAAAACTTAATATTTAAACCTCTTATTAGAAAGAAAAAATAATACTAATTTTTTAACTTACGTAAGGCCGCGTAACTAAACTACGCCCTAAAGTAAAATTTAACTTAGATAACTTAGATAAATTATAACGGGATAAATTAAAGTAGGAAATTCGTCGCCGATCGGTTATACTAAGCACGGAGCCTAATAATAACGCTAGGGAAGGCCCGGCTTTAAGAGATATACTAACTCTAACTATTCCTAAGCTTATCTTAAGACTAACTACTCGGTTATTACCCCTAGAAATAGAAGTTTAGACTTACCCTTAAGAGCCTAAGCTAGCTAAAAAATAATATAAGTTAGAGAAAATCTAAGCTATAAAAGAATATAATATTCCGCTATTTAAACTAGGAGATAAGTTAAAAAATACCTTAGTAATATTAAGTATCTTTTAATTATTTTAAATTATATTATCGATTTATATATAACTTAATAAACTAATATAATATCGGAAAAAGATTAAGTCGCTAAAAAGTAAAGAGGTTATTATAAATCTTATTTAACTATTCGAATTATAAGACTCGCTAGCGGATATTCTATCTTATAATACGCTTAATTAGGTAATTTAGAAAGATATTATAGCGCTAGCTAAAACTATCCTATCGATATTAAGATATATTAAAAGCTATATTAAAGGTTATCGGTATACTATTATTATATTAGATAGAGGCTTTATAGTTAATTTAGTTAATAAGGCCTTTATAGCTAATAACGCCCTCCCCGTAATCTAGTTACCTTAACTAAATATAGTTAGAATAGCGAATAACGAACTTACGATTATTAAGAAGGTTACTTACCTTCGGGTAATTATAGTAAAAATCTTAGCTAATATAAAAATATACGTGCTAGGAGATTACGATAATTAGGATATTTTATTAGGCCGCGTATAGCTAAGATACGTTAAGGCCGTAAAATATTACGTAAAGGAATAGCTAAAGATTACTAGCTTAAAAAGCACTATTTAGATTATTCCGATTTTCCTAGCACCTAATTTATTTAAGCCGGATAAGAAAACGCTATAAGCCCCTAAATATCTAAAAGCGGTTACTAACGATAAAGATAAGATTATATTCGTCGAAGATAATAAGCTTATTTTAGAAAAGGTTAAGGATATTTTATCCGCTATTACTAAATAATTAGCCTTCTAAGTAAAGTAAAACTCTTTAAAAAACTAAGAGCTGCCTCCCGTAAGGGCTAGACGGCGGGGTAGCTAAAAATAATATAGAAAAAGATAGATAAAGTATTATAGCCTTAGATCTAGCGAAAATTAGTAATATCTATTAGTAAGTAAGTAAAAGTAATATTACCCGAGTTTATATAGAAGAAAATATATAAGGTAGTAGGTCTTAAATAGATAGCGGAGAAACCGGAGTTAATAAATAAATAGTTACTTAAGTATTTAAAATAGCTTAGAGGAGTAGAAGAATTACTAGAAATAAAATTAGCTAACTTAAAAGAAAAGGAAATAGCTAGGAATAAGAGTAATATAGAAAAGGTAATCCGTAACTACGATAAGCTAGATATAATAAACCTTCTAAAATATCCCCGATATTAGATAGACTAGGAGAAAATAAGTAATAAGGATAATATTAACTATATATCGTATCTTAGATAGGTAAGTATTATAATAATAAGTACTTTAAGACCTATATCTTATAAAAGTATTACCCCGAACTTAGTCGTTTATCCTTTATCGGATACCTTAATTAGGGAAATTAACGCGTAGTTTAAATAAAGCCTTATTATATTAGGAGATTACGTTAAGATAGAAAAATAGAGAGAGAGGGTTATAAGATTATATTTTACTTATAAGGATTACTTTATTTCTACTCTTAAGGAGATTCGGCTTATATAACTAATTACCTATCGAATTAAATTAAAAGAGGGAGTAACGCTAGCCGTATTTAAATAAATAAGGTATAGTAGGCCTAAACGGATCTTTATAAGTAAGGTATTCCTAATAATAAAAGAAATAAATATTATTTAACCTATCGGTAATAATACGGAATAGGTAGCTAGAACTCTATTCGTTAAGAAGCACCTATTAAACCTAGCGGCCTAGAGAATAGTTTATAATTACCGCGATATTAATAGGAATACGGTAAAACTAGGATATCCGTATTATAACTTAGAGGTCGATTTAAACTAAGTATATATTAAATAACTAATAGTTTTCTCTTAGCTAAATATATCTAATAAGTTCTAGTTAATCTTAATATAGCCGGAGAACGTATATAAGATAGGCTTTACCGCCCCTAACGGTATATAGGAATATATTAATATACCGTAAGGACTAATAAGCGCCCCCTTTATATACGTAAGGTATAGGGATATCGCTTTTAGTAAATTAGTATTAGCGGATAAGGTTAAATACTAAATATTATTAAGTTTTATTATAAAGTACTTAATATTAATATTCGTTTATATCGACGATTATAACCTTAATAGCGAAACTTTTAATAAATATTTTAATTTCCTTCGATATTAGTACTTCCCTAAAGTAATATAAGCGCTAATTAGTCTTACGGGTAAGAAGATAAAGCTATTTAATAGTATAGCTAAATTAGTTAAGTTCGAATTAGAAGTAGGGCGATTTTATCTAAGAACTAAGTATTAGTAGAGATTTATATAATTAGGAGACTATTTCTAATAATAACCCCCTTAATTTTAGGAAGAAGTTTAAACGGTATTATAGCTAACCCTATTCCTTCGTTATTTTATATTAAAAAGAGTAGATAAGGCTAAACTTATTAAGGAAGCGTTTTTTAAAAAGGTAAATAAGGTAACTTTATCGGGACGCTAATTTATATAACTAAAAGCACGATATTAGGATAAACCCGTTTAGACGCTAAAGGCGGTAAAAGCTTTATAATTCCTATACTAGGCTATTTAAAATAATATAATATTCGGAGTACGGACGAATATATAATTTTACCTAGTAATAGATATATCTAATATTAGGACCGGGGCTATTTTTTATTAACTCGATAACTATCCTAACGGAACGTTTATTAGAGATTCTAACTTCTAAAATATAAAAATTATTATATAGATATTATTTTAGCTAAGTAATTTAGAATAGCGATACTCTATACTTAAAAAAGAAATATTAGCTATTATTTACGCGATTAAGGAATATTAGTAAATAGTAAATATATCCCTATATCCCCTTAAGATTTATATAAATTATAAAAGTATTATTAACTTAATAACGAATATAGCGGAAATATATAGTAAAGTTACGAGGTAAATCGATATTCTTTAAGAATAAGATATTAAATATATTTACCGCCTAAATACGATAAAGATTATTAAAATCGTAAATAATATATCTAAGTTATATAATATTTTAAAAAGTAACGCTCTAAATATAAAAGGCTATATTATATTAGCGCTAGATACTATTAAGGCTACTTAACTCCTATTAGGTAAACTGCTAGTAGGTAGAGAGGTATCTTACCTCCGGGTAGCTATATCCCCTTAGCTAGGAAACCCGTAATATATAGAAATCGTGCTTTTTCTTATTAATAGAATATAAGCATTACTAAATAATAGATATCGCTATATCTAAAAGTTAGCTATTAGATATTAAGTTTAGAATAAGATTTTATACTATATCGAATTAAATAAATAGTAGGCTAAGTATTATCTATAGTTAAATATCCGGTTAAAGTTATAGAATACTTATAATATATTAAGCTATTTCTCTAAGGAAAAGACTTTAGCGAATTTAAGAGGAATCTTATAATAGCTAACTTATTAATCGGATATTACCTATTATTATATATCTTATATAATTTACTAATAAACCGCACTACGCTTACCTAAGTTAAAGTATAGATAGATTATAATATATAAGCTATAGGAAATAATAATAATTAATTTCCTAAGACTTATTATACTTATTAATACTCGTAAATATTAATATATTCTAATAGCTATAAATTATATAACGCGTTTCCTATTAACTTAAGTATACGAAAATATAATTAGCCCGGAGGTAGTAGATATATAGTAATATTACTAAAATTTAGTATTTAGCTAGCTTAAAGCTATTTACTTAGATAATAGACGCTATTTTACTAATACTATTATAGAAGATATAGCTAAGCGATATAGGGTTAAATAGAAGTTTAGCCCGGTCTTATACTTTTAGAGTACTAAACTAGCGGAGAGGTATATTCGATTAGTAAAAGACTAACTGCGAAAATAGAGTCTTAAGCAGTCCGGTATCTCCTTAGAAGCGTAGAATAAAGCGTTACCTTAGATTACTAATATGCTAAATTCTCGAAAAGTTAAGATTTTAGGGGTAACTTTAGTAAAAGCTATATTAAGATTTAACCCCGTAATTATATATTAAAATAAAAATATACCTAAAGTTAAATAATCTAATTTCGACTATTTTAACTAAGATAACTAAATAGTCCGTAATTTAGTATTAGCTATAATAGAAGAAAAAGATATAATTTAGGATATTTTAGCTAACTTTAATATAACTAAATATAATACTAAGCTACGATATACCCTACGAGTTAGTAACTTTATATAGGAAAGGTAGGATAAGGTAAATACGTTATATAGGAAGTTCGTAACTATATAAAATAACCTATCTATTATTATTAAGGTTATCTTATCTATTACGTATTTAATCTATAGCGTTATCGGACGCTAAGTTTTGCGAAAGCTTTATATAAACGATCTTAAACTATTTATACTATATAAGGCATATTTAATACCCCTACGGCGAGTAATATAAGATATAGCTACCCGATAAGGCTATAAGTTAAGCGAAGGAATAGATAAGCTTTAGGGTAAAAACCCTTACGCTTATAGGAACTCGCTATTATAAGAAGTTAGGGGGGGAAACGTAGGGTTAAGTAAGAAAACTAAAAATAAGAAGGATAACTTACTATAGTAGATATTAAGTTATTACGGTAAATATTAATAGTAATTAATAGTAATTATTAATAGCTATTAGCTAGCTAAAAAGTCGCTTACGGTCTATTTACTTATTCGCACGTTTACCTTACTTTATTTTCTATTCTCTCTATATCTATTCTCTCTAAGTATACCCCGTATATACCTTTACTACTATATATCTCGCGTCTTCGTATACTATACTATTACTATTTTCCTTTCCTTACTTATTAAATCTTTCTTAATTAGATTATCGTTAGGTATTATTATTATCTTCTTTCTTATATACCTTATATTTATCTCCTTCTTCCCTATATATAATTAACTATTATATATTATTATTATTAACGTACGGTTATCTCCTTTTATACGTATTTTTATTTCGTATATTATTATCGTTTTTCGTTTAACTTACCTTCTATTATACCGTTTATCTCCTCTTACGTTTATCCTTACTTCGCGTAATATATTATTATCGTTTTCCTCTTATATTACTATAGCTATTCGAGATAATTACCTAACTCTTAAAAACGTAAACCCCTTAAAAAATAAGATAATCGACGTTTAGTATTAGAAGATTTATACGGAATACGAAAAATACTAAGGTTTTTTTACCTAGACGATAAAGATAAGCTAGAAGGCGAAGGTTACTAAGAAACTTAAGATTACTATAATAACTGGAACTCCTTACGGTTATATCCTAGCTAAATAGGCCGTAAAAGGGGACTAGCTATTATAGTATATCGCTAAAGTAATATAAAAGGAAACCGCTTTAGTAATAGTATCCTAAAATATTTAAAAGTTCTAGACTACTAATAAGAGTATTATAGAAGATATTTTACCGCGTAATTAGCCGATCTCGTAACTAGAGTTATAATAACTATATATTATAATATATTACTTCGCGAACTATATAGTAAAGAAAGATAATAAAGGCAATCTTCCCCTTATATTAGAAATTATTACTAGTATATATATATATATTAAATTACTTTAGG
This sequence comes from Ophiocordyceps camponoti-saundersi (nom. inval.), assembly GCA_003339415.1. Lineage (NCBI taxonomy): Eukaryota > Fungi > Ascomycota > Sordariomycetes > Hypocreales > Ophiocordycipitaceae > Ophiocordyceps > Ophiocordyceps camponoti-saundersi. Next base: position 21,742 of record PDHQ01000320.1, read on the forward strand.
GACTTATAAGGTATCTAGGCATATAGAGGGTAGGAAGAGGGGAAAAACCGGGCCGGGCTTAGGGGAAAACCCCTTATTAAATAGTCGGTAGCTAGTAAGGTAAGAATAATAAGTAAGGAGAGGGTGCTATAGCGGGCCTTATGCTAGTCCGCTAGGTTATAGTAGCAAGTCTAGGGTAAATTAAGCTAGGGTTTAGGGGTCGCTAAGACGGAAGCGGCTACGAACCTTAGCCGCGGGAGGGTAAATATAGGCTAGAACCCCGGTAAGGGGAGGAGGTATATATTACTATAAAATAAAGAGGTATATATTAATATATACTATAGCGCCCTATAATTAGTAAGCAGGCTATTATAAGGTATAAAATCTTATAATTTATATAGCGTAGGGCCCTTTTCTTTTATAAATAATATTAGCCTTAATTTCCTTTATTATAATAATAATAGCTTATAATTATAATATAAAAACTAATAATAAATAAGCTATATTTTATAATAATTATATTTTTAAACTTACTTAGGACTATATCCGCTATTTATACGCTAGCTATTAAGATTAGCTAAGTAAGTTACGCCTTATTTAAGCTATATATTAATAAGATTAAGCTAATATATAGTAGCTATAAATACGCGCGCGTATATTACTTATACTTAGATAAATTTTACCTATATACCTATATATCCCTTACTTAAGGATAACGCTAAGGAGTTATATACTATATAAGCTAAGTATTATAGTAAATAATAAAAATTTAAAGAGGTATAAGCTATAGCTAAGGAGAATCTTACTTTAATTTAAGATTCGAGCTAAAGCTATACTTATAAGAATATAGTTAAGGTAAGGAACGCCCTAAGGGGTATCCGTACTAAAGTTATAAAAAAGGTAAAGGAGGCGGAGGGAGAGGGGGGGGAGATATTTATCTCCGTACTTAAGTTAATTTACGCTACCTTAAAGTAAGTTAACGCCTATATTAATTAATAAACTTTAAGCTTTATAAGTATAGCTTATAATATATTAAACTTAGGCGAGAAAGTAATAGTAATATTTAAAAGGCTAAGATAGCTAGCTTAAGCTCCGCCTAAGGTAAGGGTAGATATAACTTATAAAATAAATAGGATATATAAGCTAGCGATAATAAAGCTTACTAAAGCGGCGCTTATAGCGCTTTTAAAAAGTAAAAGTAAAAGATAGATATCTCTTATTATAGTCTAAACGCGCCTTACTAAGAAAAAGGCCCGCGCTACGCCTAAAACTCTTATAATTATACTAAATATAGATAATAACGATAATAACCTATTACTTATTTTTACTATTAACTTAAAGCGTTTACGTCTCGCTAAGGTATATTTTAGGGAAAGCGAGGGAGGGAGCTTACGCTAAGTTAGTTTTAGCGATAATAAAGTTCTAAAATTAGAGGCTACGCTAGCGCCGAATATAGTAAAAATAAGCCCGATTAGTAAGGGGGTAGCTAGGTTACTTATAATAAAGGAGACTCCGGTTAAGGTAGCGGCCGCTATAGCGGTTACTAATATTTACGCGGCTATAGTAAACTATAATATTATTATAGTAAGGATAGATTTAGCTAAATCTTATATCCCTTAGATACTTAAAGTTACTTAGCTTTAAATTACCTAATTACTTAGTATTAGCTAGGAGTTCTAATTACTCGGTTTTTAATATAACTTACCTCTCGCTAATTTAGAGTTATTAAAGAAATATAAACTTAAGCTATATTTTAGCAGAGTATCGAGGAGGCGTAAGGGGCTTCGCGGTTATAAGCTATCGTAGAAATATCTAAAAATCCTAAAATTAGATAAGTTATTCCTTAACGAGGATAATAAACTAACGCCGACGATAACTACCCTTAATACTATATAGCCCGCTACTATATTAGATTTAGTTATTACTCTAAGCTTATCTTAGCGATAAATAACTTTACTTAAGCTAGTTATTATTTTAAGCTTATTATAGTAATAGGCGACCGCTCCGTAGCTAACTATTATGCTAAACTTATTATAAGCTACTATACTAATAGTAACTCTAAGTAAGACGCGCCTCGCCTTAAGTTTTAGTAGCTTTACGCTAAGTAAACTTACGTTATAAGGCTAGCGTTAGTTTACGATTACTCTTACTAATAAGGTAGCCGGAAAAGTTAAGGGGTTATTAAATAAGGAAAAAGATAATAACTTAAACCTAATAAATATAAATTTTTTCGAGATATAAAGTAAATTATAAATAGGGCGGGTAAATTAATAATATTATAGCTATAGTAATTTATATAAGATAAGGCTATATCCGGCCCTAATTAAACCTAAGAGTATTAGCGTAAAGCGTATTAGTAAGCTAGAACTAGTATAAGTTAATATATCGGAGTATTTACTTTATAAGTATAGTTACTAATAAATAGCGGTTAAGCTTTAATTATAATCCGGTATTAGAGGAGATAGGCTAAGGTAATTCGTAGCGCTATTTAATTAGTTAAAAATATCGAAAGAGTAAATAGTAAGTATTCTCCGGTCTAGTTCTATATTAATATAAAGGGGAGACTATTTCTAGCACGCGCTTATAAAAAAGGAACTTTCTAAGACTAATTTTACCTATATAGAGTTATATAATTATAATACTAATATATTTTAGTAAGTCTCCGTATCTTTTAAGCGACTTTAGCTTATTAAGGTAAAGCGGGAAGTTAGAAGGAAATAAAATAGGCCTAAAATATCTTATATATAGTTAGTTTTTAGAGTCCTCCTATTATACTTTCTAATCCTAGTAGAGAAAGTTTATTATAAATTTCTTATCTAAGGGTAGTATATCGCGTCTTATTTACGTTCGGACTTAATATATATATTCCTCTAGCGGCTACCTAGCTTTTTATTATCTTATTAGTTAATAAAGGGGGAAGTATAATAGGAACCTTAAGATATTTTTAAAAGCGGTTTAGATCTTATCTAATATCGTTATATTCTTAAAGCGGCGGAGAGTATTAGTTTTCCTTTTATTTAAGTAAAGATTAAGTAAGGGAACCTAGGACTTAGCTTTAAGGTAATAAATAAGCGTAGCTTTATAAGCTTTAAGTACTATCTTAAGGTATTATAATTATTCCGGTCTTAAGGCTTTAGCTAGGCCTAGTAAATTTCCGCCCGTAAAGGTAATAGTATAAAATATAATAATAATATACGCGATAAGTAATTAGATAACTTTTATATAAAGTTTATAAGCTTAGGTAAAGGGGTAACCTTAGGTAAAAGCGGATAAAAAGGAAAAGGTAAGGTTTTAGCGGAGGAGCTTAGTATATATAATTTATAGATAAAATTTCTATTATAGCCGCTAATAAATCTAAACGCTTAAGAGTTTTATTTTAGAAATAGGGTAAATTTAATAATCCCTTAGTTAGACTAAGTTTATCTCTAGAGTATATTTCTAAGAAAAATATATAAGCTTACTTTTCTTTAGCTTAAATTCTATACCGTAATCGCGCGCTTATTATTTATATATTACTTATATAACTTAAAGCTATCTCGTAATTATCTTAAAATTAGGCCTAACGCTAAAAAAGTTTATATTATCTACGAAACTAATTACTTATATTCTTTCCTTATATATTAGCTAGTTATAAAATAGGGCTATATATAGGATAAATAAGATAGCGGAGAGTAGTAAACTTTAAGGAATTTTAATTTTAATCTAATATAGTTCCGAAATCTTACTATTAAAGCGAAGTTAGAAAGTATAGTCTTATAAGTAGCTATTAAGGAAAGCTAAGATCTAGTCCGAGAATCCTAAATACCTAAATTCGGCGATAAGTTTATTATAATATATAGTATTAAACGCTCCCTTAATATTAAGTTATAAGAAGGACGTTACTCTTTTCCTAGCTTAGGTAGCTTAAATAAGCTTAGTAATTATAAGGATAGCTAGCTTCGTAAACTAGTTCTGCTTATTACTTATTTAGCTCTCGGGGAGAAGTTAATATAACTCCGTAGCCTTAGTAATTTATTATCTTACTATAGTTTTTAGAATTTTACTTAAGTAATATAGTAAAGATATAAGCTTATAGGTACTTACCTTTTAATAAGCTTCTAATTTTTTTCCGGACTTACGTAAGATAATTATAATAATAAACTATAGCTAGGGCGGGAAGTAACTAAATTATATATATACTTAGAAGATTATAGCTAGCTAAGTAATAAAGATAAGGTAATATATCTTAAGAAATCTAGCGGGAATATTATCTACTTTAGCTACTTTCTAAGAGGTTATTAATTTAAGCGTTATAGAAATATCGGTTTAAGTAATCTTAATATTAATAAAAAACTTAGGCTTAGGCGGTTTAATATTAGTTAAGGGCACGCTACGAAGCTAGGGAAAGAACTAATTAGCTAAAATATTAACTTTAGCTATATAGCTATTAGCTTAAGATTTATCGATTATCCTTAGCGTAAGGAGATAGACTAGATCCTAAAAAAAACTATTTTAGATATAAGCCTAACGCTTAATATATTAAAACTTAGAAGGTAAGCTAGTAATAATATAAAGGAAAGATTACTAATAAGTATATTTTACTAAGTTTATAGCTATCCTCTAAGTAAAAGCTATCTCTTAAAGCTATTACTAAGAGGAGTTTAAAAGGAGGGACTTATATTTACGCTAGGCCCGCTTAGCTACTTAAGTAGCTAAGGCTACGGCTAGGGTAAATTACGCCGCCTTATAAAAATAGGAAAGGGCGATAAATAATATTATCTAGTTAATAATAAGTTATAGTTTTTAATAAAGTTAGTTAAGAGTATTATCGATCTTTATTAGGTTAGTAAGAGGGGAAAGTAAGAGGGTAATTTTAGCTAGGGATTTATAGTAAACTAAGTCCGGATCTATATATCTTTACTATAAGCGTAGTATACGCGCCGCTATAAGTATAGGAATACTAATTATAAGAGATTAGGAGATATAGTCAGATTTAATAAAGTTAAGGTCTAAATTAATATAACGTATATATAAGTCCGCTATAGCTTAAACTAAGTTTAGTATACTATCTCTATATTCGTAGAAGATTTAGGTATATTCTCCTTTTAAGGTAAGGAGTTAAAATTATAGCTTAGTTATCTTATAAATTAACTAGTCTAAGTTATTAGAAAGCCTCTTATAATAGTCTTAAAGCGGGTAATATAAGTTAAAGTCGCTAATTAGGACGTAATTAGGGTTTGGGGGAAGGTCTTAAAAGATTAAAAAGCTACCGCTACGGGAAATATTAAGGGGAGAGTAGATAGAAATAAACTAAAATCCGGAATAGAAAATAATACTTATTTAGTCCTCCCCTATTTCTAGGAACTAAGTAAATATATCGTATTTTTTATAGATATAAACTAAAGCACGGCCGCTATTATAAATAAGGCGGTAAGGCGAAGTCCTAAGCGGAGAAGGCTCGGCGCTAAAATAGTTAATAATTTCCTAGAGAGTAATAATATTATAATCCGATTTACTACTAAGTACTAGCTTAGCTAGCTTAGTACGCTTATTTATATTCTAAAAGAGGACTTTTATAAATATAAGGAAATAGTTATAATAATATTAGTTTTTTCGCTATAATTTCTCTATAGCTTAATTATAAATCTTATCTAAGTCTAAGCTAAAGCTAGGGTAATTAGTACTTCTACGCTCTCTTAGATAATAAGGTTAAGTTAAATTAAAGATAGAGTTAGTTTATCGATAGTTTATATAGGTAGGACGCTATCTATATCTTAAGGGAGGGAGGCACTCCGGGCCCGTTAGATAAAGCGTCTTATTACCTCGGGGGTATTTTTAATTACCTATATTTTAGTAGCGGGGCGGCCCCCTCCGGAGCTTAGGGGTTATCTATATTTCTTTCTAATAATAAACTAGCTTAAGGATATATTATATATAATAATATCCTCGGTTATTACTAATTTCGTTAGTTATAAGATAAATTATAAGCTAAGCTTAGTAAATCTAACTAATTATCTCTTATAGTAAGCTTTTACCTAATCCTAATACTTAATAGTAATAAGGTAAAGCTTAAACTATATAAGGTAGTCCTTACTATAAGAGATATAATAGAATAAGTATCTTCTAATTTTAGCATAGTAATTATCCTCGTTCTTATAATTAGTCGCTCTATACTTATTATAAAGCTTAGGGTATTTATATATTTTAGTAATATACCTAAAATAATAATAATTATAATATCGCTAAGGGCGGACCGTATCTGAGAATAGCTTTATATAAAAAATCTAAGCGTTAATAGCTAGCTTATTATTATAGAGTTTATTAATATTAACTAGTAATTTAAGGCTAATAATAACCGCTATCTTAGTAGATCCGGGCTAAGGCTTAAGCGCTCGTAGATAAGCTATAAGTATTTTATTAACTTATACTATCTTATTAAAAAAATTATCGCGTTCCCTAATAGTAAGGTTTAGAGGAAATCCCTTAGTAATAATATTATAAATCTTATCCGCGATAATCGCTTTATCGCCGAAGATAAGCGTAACCTAGCTTAAGTCTTAAGTAAAAGTAGCTATATCTTTATCGAAAGTAAGTTTAATATCCTTACTATTAAGGCGGCGTATAGCTAAATATAAGTTAAAGTAAATAGCGGTATTAATAGCTTATATAGTATCGCGTACTATCTTATTTATAATATTATTTATTATATCCGCTAAGCGAATAATAATTTCTTTCTTATAATATAAGGGAAGCTTCTTTTTTAAGTTATATAGTAAAATCGGAGCTAATATAACCTATATTTATATTCCGTATCCTCTTTATTTTATTATCTCCGAATATAACGATTTATAAAAAGTAATAGTAATAATATCTTTAATTTCCTCGCGCGTAATATAATTAGTCTAAGTCCGGATTTAATCCGATTTAAGTTCCTTATAAGCTATTATTATAGCCTAAGCCGCGCGGAATATATTAGCTAGTATAATACTTAATAGTTAATAATATAATTCTTTCTTATTTCTATTAATTAGGATTTATAATAATCCTTAGTTATATCTAGTATATTTTTTATTAGAGTTAGTATTTCTAGACCGGTATATAAACGAATTTAACCTATGTTTAAAGCGCGTTATAGCCTTAGTTCTTTTACGAAAATTTCTTCCTCCTCCGCTACGGTTACGACTACCCCCGGCCGGAACTCGGCTAGGTATAGCCCTACTCCGAATTAAACGGCGAATCTAACGCCGCTAATATTTTACCTTTTTCTTTTAGATCGCGCCTTATACTAAGCGCGTGTTACTTTTTATTACTAATATAAGGAAGATAAAAAAGGCTATCTTACTTAATATTACGGATTTATTTTCTATTATTATATAGAAATTATAAGAGCGAATAATTTTTAGTATTAACTAAATAGTATATAATAAGCTACCGGGTATAACGGATACTAATATATTAGGGGTAGCTTTATTAAAGTTAGCTTTTAAAAGCTAAGGCTATTATAATTAAGATATTACTATTATTACTTATAGGTTTAAGGCGGGATTTTAGGACGTAGAAAGAGTATCGAAATTTAACGCAAATTAGGTTATTCGCCGGGTATTAGGCTAGCGGGCCGACTAGCTTACGCTACCTTAATTATTAATAAAACTATTAAGCGAAATAGCCGACGATAAGGTAGAAGATTTATTAAACGGATATACCCTTATATCGGTATCTAAAATTAGGAATAAGGATATAGTTAAACTTATAACTACGATAACTCCCTTAAAAGGGAATAAGGATATAGTTAAACTTATAATTACGATAACTCCCTTAAAAACGCCTTAAGGCCCTAAGACTATACTACCTATCCCTAATTAGAAAAATATAAGTTAAGGTTAGCTTAAATTACTAGAGTAAGCCCTAAAAGCGAGGTCGGTATAACTTATAGTTAGTATAAAGCTATAATCTTCCGTCGTAGAAATATTAGCTACTATTAGCTCGAAGCGATCTTCTTCTATTATATAGCCTTCGGTTAAAATATCGGCTACTACTAGCCCGAAGTATCTTTTATTTTCTATTACACGGCCCTTAGTTATTACTAACCCGAAATCTTCTATTATATAAGCTTTACCTACTATAAAGATACTAACTTCGACGCTTATATCCTTATTCCCGAAATCTTCTATTATATAAGCCTTACTTACTATAAAGATACCGACTTTAACGCTTATATTTTTAAATATCCTTATAGTAGTAGAGAGGATATATCCCGCTTCGACGCTTATATTTACTATATCGCTATCTTCTATTATTTCGGCGGTTTATACGCTTTCGGCTACCCCTAGGATTTATAATACGCCCGCGCTAATTTAGGCACCTTCGGCTACCCTTATAATTTAGAATATAACTATATTAATTTAGGTACCTAAAGATAGGGCTATCTTTAATATTACCTATATTATAATTATAGGAGCCTCTACTACCCTCTATTAGAAGGAAGCGTTCGAATTATTATTAGCTAAGTAGCGAAATTTAATAGCGCGGTAGTTAGAGAAGAATAAGATATAGATAGTAGAATAACGGTTTATTACGAGGGACTAAAAAGAGCGATAAGAAGCTAATTATAGGGCTCTTCTTAAGTACTAATAAACGGAATTTTAGCGAGTTATATTAGTAAAATAATTAATTACGTATACTAAGAAAGCTATTAAGTAGATAATAGCTATTAAAAATTTAAAGAGAATTATCTTACTCGTTCGTAATAAGCTAACTTATATTCTAAATAAGTCCTCGATATAACTAAAGCGGCCTATTTTTATAAATATTAAAAAATATAATATACGTCTAATAAAAGATACTATTAGAGCGGCGCTATAAGAGGTATTTTAATCTATAATAATAGACGATATTATCTAACCGCTACTAGATAGAGCTATTAAGATAACTCTACGCTAAGTTATTAAGGTAAACTTTAAGAACTTTAATTAACCTATATTATAACTTATATCGGACCCTTTTTTATAACCGTTTAACCGAGAGTTAATATCCGATATATTATCGCCGCGACCTAAGAGGCCTAGTATAGCTAACTAGTCTAATAAAAGATCGATTAAGAAAGCGAGGCTATCGAGCTAAGGAAATTAGGAGACTAGCTCGAATAAAATCGGGGGGACGCCCCTAGGATTAGATAATAATAGGGGCACTAGGCGATAACGATAAGGGCACTAGGCTATTTGCGGAGGGTTACGGTAGAGAGGTTTAGGTAGAGAAGGTGGTTATAGGCGACTATAATAAAGATGCCCCCTACTTTATTAAATAGGTATTAGAGGATAAGGTATTAGAGGATAAGGGATTAGAGGAAAAAGGGGAGGACTTAGAGGAATTATTATTATTATTAGACTTACTATTAGACTAATAAAAAGGGATCACGACCACCACTACCCTAACGTATAATACTATACGATCTAATCTAATCTTATAATTTAAGACCGATCGAGGGATTTTATTACTAAATAAGAAATTTAGTAAATTTATAAGTAATTCGAATACCTAAGTATCTCTTAACTTTACCGCCTTTTTACCTAAGCTAGTTATAATATAAATATTAAAGCTATCGAAGCTATATTTAGAATTTACTAGTAATATTAACTTACGGGCCCGGCGCTATAACGCTTTAAGTTTCGATTAGAAAATAATAAGGACTTTAATTTTAAAATTATTATAGATATTTTATATATTAACTAGCGCGCTATACTTTATACTATTAACTAAGTAATAAGTTTCTAAGCTACTTATTTCTTATTATCCCTCTCCGCGAAGAATATATAAGATACCCTAAAGCTTATATAAATTAATATATACCTTAAGCTTTTAGATTTTATCCGATATAATATTAGTAAGAATTTTAACTTATAAATATTCCGATCTAAGGCCGCTATCTTAAGGATTATATATACTTAAGTCCTTATTAAAGCTTATTAGTTAGTAGGAAAGGTTAAATAATATTACGCTCCGCTTTAATAAGCGTATAAAGTAATATTAAATAAACTTTAACTTAATATTAAATAAGACTCGATTTTATAAATAGCTATTAAGGCTATTAATAATACTACTAGATTAGATAAACTTATCCTTACGCTTCTTATTTTTAGGGCGTACTTATAAGTCTATCTAAACTTTATACTAACCCTTTTTACTTTTAAGCGCGCTATTACTATTTAAAAAGCTATATTTAAATTACGAAAATTTTATACTTAAAGGATAGTTTATAACGCCTTATTTATAAGAAATAAACCTAATATATCTAATATCTTAAAGCTACCTTTTAATAGCTAGGTTCGCGTTTAAAAAAAGCTTAATAGATAAACTAGCCTTTATACGCTATTTTTAATTAATAGTTATAATATAATTTTCGATCTTTTTCATAAGCTATAAATATTTTAATTAACTTATATTTAACTATTTATATCCCCTTTATATAAAGGCCCTAAATTAAATTTAAGTTTAGTTTACTTAGAAACCGGTTCGTACCTTATACCGCCTTATATTACTCTATATCCTTAAATTATAGTATATATTCCTTATAATCTATTTATAAATAATACTTTCCTAATATAAAAGGAAAAAGATAATATAGCGCTTTCTATTAAGCTTCGGTTTAAAGGAAAGATTATTACCTTAAGGTACCTTTTTAAAGCCTTAGATACTTAGGAGATTAATAACCTTATTAGCTATAATTTCTTTTCTTTTAAAAAATATAATTTCGAGAAATATCGCGGGGTATATATTTTCTAAGCTTAGATAAGATAAGAAATTAAAAAAACTAATATAGACTACCCTTATAAGAAGTTACGCTTAATTATCGTAAGTTATAGCGATAAGGGTAAAGATATTATACTTACTTAATCCCTTATAATTTAATATATTAGCTAGCGCCTAATCTTAGCTTTTATACCTACTAATCTCTAAGTAAATTTTAAATTTACTTTATATAATATTACGTAAGCGTATCCTTAGTCGCGATTTAACCTTAAACGTACTATTATCGCTACTTTACTAATAAAGATAAAAGATTAATACCTTAATAATACTATTATCTAAGTTATTAAGCCCTTATATAAGATTATAGAAGCTAGCGTTTATTAGTTTTATACTTATTAAGATTATTATCTCTAATAACTATAAATATATATATTAATATTTAATACTTACCTTCTTATTAAATATAGTAATTAATCTTAGTTTAAGCTAGTTAGCTTATAAACTAACGATACCTTAATATTTAATATAAAAGCTTTTAGATAATTAAAAGAAAAGCGTATACTAGCTACTTAATTCTATACTAAGCTAAAAACCGTGCTCTAAGCTAGTAATACTGCGGACTTTAATAATTCTCGGATTAATATTAACCCGATTTCGATCTATTTTTAGTAAAAGGGCTAAGCTGCTAAGATTTAACTTATTAACCCCTTAGCCCTTAACTTTACTAAGTAATATCTTAAGTAATAAGCTAAGGGTACTTATATTATTTCTATCTATTAATTAGAAGCTGCTTATAATCTTCCTATTACCGCGTAACGCTAATTACTAGAAAAGAAAGATTACGAGAAGCTTAATAAGCGATTTTAATAATAATAAGAATATTAAAATTATAAGCTATAATATATCCCTATACCGCTAAATAGTATAAAATTATATATTTTTATTAATAAGTTATTCGCTAATAATACCGATCTTTTATTATAAATTAAATATATTATTATACTTAGATAAGAAATAAGAGGAAAAGATAAGTTTACCCTCTTTAGGAATATTATTTACTAAAGCTTAATAAAATATAAAAAGGTAACTAAATCTATACTTATTTTAGAAATATATAATATATTAGCTAATTTTAATATAAAGATATTAATTAAGTTAATATTAATAAAGATCTAATCCGAACTTAGATTAAGTATAATTTAAACTATCGTTTATACTAACTTATATTTATTATATAAATACTTTATTAAACTTAAGATAATAAAAAAAGACTTATAATTAATATTATATCGATAAGGAAATTATATAAAAATTATAAAGTTAAGGAAATTAGATAAATTAATAGATAAAATAATTTAGTAAACGCGATAATTAAGGAGAATCCTAATAAAGCGCTAGAACGCTTAGTTAATACGAATACCTTTAATATTAGAGTTTAGGGTTTCGTAATAAGGAAAGAGAAATAGCTTAATATAATATAAGGTAAGGAAATAACTCTTTCTAAAAAAGAAAAAGTTACCGGTATAGGAAATATTAAAATATAATAGTAATTTATATAGGTAAGGGAGGAGATCTATATATAAGTTAGATAAAAAAAAGGGGCGTATTATATAAAACGTATTATAAGGAAATAAGGTAATAAGATTAAGGTAAGTTTTATTAGTATTTTTATTATAGTATTTTAGATAAAAGCTATAATAAACTCTTAATCGATATTAGATTAGTTTCGGGAAAAGATTAGGTTATACTTAATCTAATATTAAGTATAGAAAAAAGGTATATATAGAGGAAGAAGAAGGGAATATATATAAGGGCACTTTATATATAAGTAGGACTTAAAATCCTCTTAGTAAATAAGATATAGATAATTATTAAAAACTAAAAGAATATACTTTTAGTAATAGTAGTTTTTATTAATTCCTATATATATACTATAAAGGCTAACTAATAATTAGTTTATAAGCTAATAATACTAAAATAAGCGTGGTCGCTATACTTAATAAGGAGATAAGAATTAAATATAAATATTTATATTTATAGTTATTAGAGATAATAGTTTTAATAAATATAGAATTAATAAACTCTAGCCTCCGCGATCTTATATACGGCTTAATAATACGAATAATAGTATTTTTAAAATATTAGTATTTTATTTTTCCCGGAAAAGTAGCGATAATAATACGCTTAAGATTAAAGCGAGATTATAAATACGCTTAAATAATATCTTATAATATAAGCTTAAAACTTACTTAAAGTTTAATAAAAATAAAAGCTAATATAAGCTACTAGCTAATACGCTAAATTATTAAAAACTAAATAAAGATAGTATTTTTACCCTTATTATTATAGCTTATAATAATAAGGCGTAATTTCTTATAGAAGTAATTAATACTAATACCTTTAATTTTACGGATTATCCGAGTATAAAAAATATATATTTCGCGGTACCTTTTAAGGTTATATTTTTTAAAAGAGAAAATATTACGGCCGATAAAATTATTAGTCTTTTAGGTATCTAAGATTTCGAAAAATTAGCTAGGGGTAATAATCTTTCTTTTAGAATATAGCTAAAATAAGAGCGCGAGGTTATCTTTCTCTTTTTACGTTATAAATATATTATTAGAGGATAAGTTTTAAGAAATATATATAATAATTCTTAGGCGGGGCGTGATTTAAGGAGAGGAGGGAATTAAGCTAGCTTTTAGAAGATCTTAAGGTAAACTTAATTTAAGGCCTTTATACGGAGGGGATATAAATAGTTAAATATAAATAAACTAAAATAACTATAAATTATAAAAGAGATTAATAATTATATTATAGCTATTAATTGAAAATAGCGTATAGGGGCTTATCTATTTACTAAGCTTTTTTTAAACGCGAACTTAGCTATTAAGGGGTATCTTTAAGATATTAGATATATTAAGTTTATTTCTTATAAATAAGGCGTTATAAACTATCTTTTAATTATAAAACTATTATAATTTAGATATAGCTTTTTAAATAATAGTAGCGTATTTAAAAGTAAAAAAAGTTAAGGTAAAGCCTAAGTAAACTTATAAGTATATTTTAAAAATAAGAAATATAAGGATAAGTCTATTAGGTTTTATAATATTATTAATAGCTTTTATAGCTATTTATAAAATCGAATTACGCCTAATTTCGGGGCGAAGTTTACTTAAGATTACCTTATATACTTATTAAAGTAAAGCGTAATATCGTTAAACTTTACTAACTAACTAATATATTTTAATTAAAACCTAAGTATATATAATTCCTAAAATAATAGCTTTAAATCGGAAGTCCTATAAGTTAAAGTTATTACTAGCGTTATAATAGATAAAGTTAGGAGGCTTAAGGTAAGTAATTTATTAGTAAGGAAATTCGCTACTTATTTTACGGGAATAAAGGTTTTAATATTTTTCTCGCTTATAAAAATACCCTCGCCTCCGCGCGTTACCCCTAAGGCCGCTTTATAGCTAGCTAGTTACCTTCGTAAAGCTTAGGAATAGCGTAACTAAGAGCTTTAAACCCTTACCGCTACCGCCGCTATTATCGTCGCCGCTACTAAAAATATTACTACTATTATTATTATCGATAATATCGTTAAAGTTAAAAATAATAATAACGATAATAAAAATAATAATAAGGGTAATAATAATAGAAATAATAATAAAGATATTAGCGAAAATAATATTATTAATAATAATAAAAGCCTTAAATATAAGGAAAATTTTATAATTTTTATAAATTAGTTTACTTAAAAGTATAAGCGCTAACTTTCTTTAGCTATTTTTTCTTTTTCTTTTTTTTATTACTCCCCCTTTTTCCCTTAAAATAAGTTTTTCTCTTAATATATTTTATAGCTTATTATATAAGACTTATTAATCTCGTATTTAAAAAGGTAATTTATCTATTATAAGGAACGCGTTACTTATATAAGGTTTTTCTTAAGCTATTATATAGAAAAGCTTTTAGCTTAAGGCCCCTTATTAGTCTTCTCCTTCTCTTATTAAAATAGGTTTTTTCCTTAACTTACTTAATAGCTTACTATATAGGATTTATTAATTCCGTATTTAAAAGGGTAACTTATCTTTTATAAAAGAAAGCTACTAATATTTATTTTCGTAAGCTATTTTATAGGAGAAGTCTCGGGCTAAGGCCCCCGCTCCCGCTCCCGCTCCCGCTTCCGCTCTTTCTCCTTCTCCTCCTCCCGCCCCCGCCGCTAACCTTATCGATAATAATAATAATAATAATAATAATAATAATAATAATAATAATAATAATAATAATAATAATAATAATAATAATAATAATAATAATAATAA
>PDHQ01000321.1:0-36587 GCA_003339415.1 Ophiocordyceps camponoti-saundersi (nom. inval.)
TAAGGTATATATCCTTACTATCTTATATATATATATATATATATTATATAATATATAAACGTCTCCGTAATATTAACTTCTAATAATAAGATCGTAATATATCTTACCCTTAATCTTAATATATATCTACTACTCTAAAACGCACTCCCTGCACCTTTAAATATATATATATATTTAAACTTTAAAGTCTAAAATATATATTATATTTATATATATATTATTAAGTAACTTTTCGGCACGCTCCTTTATATAGTAATATTATTTATAAGAAATAAGCGCGCTAGATATCTCTGCGTATATTTCTTATTATAACCGTTATAGCTACGTCTCCTTACCTTTCTCCTTAATCGGAACTAGAGACGCCTGCTCGGGCTTATTATAGCCTCCTATTATTATAACCTTATTATACTCTCTAATAACCCCCGTAGCACTATTCTAGTTATCGCTATATAACGATTATTTCTTTATATTTCCCGCTTATATCTATACTCGGCGTATATTATTTATATTATACGAAAGCAAATTTTTATTTTCCTCCCTTCTAATATCTTTTAGTTATCCTTATCCTCGACTAACCTTAAAAATATTAAGTTAACTATATACGTTTATATATATCTCTTAACGCTTATATTATACCCGGGATAGCTATAATAATCTTAACTTACTTCGTATAATTTATAACCTTAAGTTTAATATCGTTATTATCCTTATTCTAAGTAACTATAATTATATCTATAACCGAATCCGTAGCCGCCGCCGTAGTTATAATCGTATAATACCGCGCTCCCTGCGAACGAAATATATATATCGCGCACCTGCTAGACTTAAATAAGAAGTATTTTTTAAAAAGGCTAAAGTTCTTCCGGCAAATATTATATAAGCTTAATAATATCGGGGCGTAGCTTACTATTAGATATACTAGTAGGCGTCCGCGCTATTATAGCACGCGCTTTATAATATCTCGGTATAATACTATATTTAGAGACCTTACCCGGATATCGTTACTAGGGAGCGCCGCTAGGCGCTTCTTCTTATCCTTCGTATTATATATTAGTATCTCCTCTTATCCGGTATATACTATCGTTTTTACTTACTATAAGGGCAAATAGTTAAAAGAGTTTTTCTCTAATACCGGATATTTTTATTACTTTCTATTCTTACTAAGCCTTATTAGGGGATATTATACGATAAAGGGTAGGTATAAAGTTATTATATAAAACGTAAAGACTTATTAGAGAATAAAAAAAAACGACTATATAAAAAAACTAAGTTAATAGGGTTATTAATAAAGGTCGCCGCCGCGTATATCGTAGATAATATTATCGCTTACCTCGGTTATTATTATCGTCGTCGTCGCTCCTTGCCCTACCTAAAGAGAAGAAGAAGAGGAGGGGAGGAGAGGAGAAGAAGGGAAGAAGAGAAGAGGGGAGGGTTTAGGAAAAAAGAGGGCCTTTTATATCTTTTCTAGATAGCCCGTTATATAACCTACCGTTCTTTACGAGGAAGAGAGCATCGTTACTTTATTTATCTCTGCCTCCTATAGCTTCCTACGCCTAGTCTTTTATATCTAACTTTTCGCCCTTACGATACGGTAAAAACTAACGATAGTTATATTTTTATAAAATATCGTTAAAAGTTAAGTACCTTAGTACGTAACTATCGCTACTAATTATTAAGGTATATAAGCTATTTAGATACTTAGCTATATTATACTCTTACTAAGTAGGCTAATAGTGCCCCTCTTATACTAATTTAGTATAGCTAATATACGGACCTGACCGGGCTTAAGCCCTAAGTAAGTTATAGCCTAGACTATAAGGTATATTATATAACACCGCCCCTAAGGCTAGGCAGGCTAAAGAATAACTATTATAATATTATTTCTTAGTATTTAGGCTACTAGAGCCGCCCCTATTCCTTAGCATAGCTAAATTTAGCTAGCGTACGAACTGCTAATACTTATTTGCTTATAGACCCTTCGTTAGGCCGTCTGCGATTATATCTTCCGTGCCTATCTGCTATAGATTAAAAAAGCCTATCTAATACCTTTAGATAATCTATTTATATTATAGGTTAATATGCCTTATACGTGCCTTATTAAGTAGGTTAATTACGGCTAACCTCGCGTTCTAACTATTAGTAAATATTATAAGAGGCCTCTTTTATTTATAGCTAGCATCTTAAATAACGTTAGAGAGCTAGATCGTTATAAGCTTAGCGGGCGTAAGGGCTATAAATTCGGCCTCTATACTGCTTATTATAACGATAGTCTAACGCTTTAAGCGCCACGCGATAGGGCTACTAGCGAGGAAGATAACGAACCCGGCCGTTAAGGCGCGGGTTGCCTAATCGTCCGCGAACGATATATCGGAATAGACGCGTAGCTAAAAGTCCTTACTATAGGCCGCTCCTCTAAGCGTAATACTAAGAGACGGCGTGCCGCGTAAATAGCGGAAAAGGTGCTTTATCGCAGCTAGATAGGCGTAAGTTATATAGGAATTTGCCTCTAATAGCTTTTTTACGCTATATATAATATCGGGCCTTATGCTTAGGGCTAGCTAATTAAGGCTGCCTATTCGTTTCTACTATATCGTAGCCTCTATTGCGATCTCGGCCTCTTTCTAGTCGTAAGGAATTATATACTTTATTAGCTACGGCGTCTTTATAAGCTTTAAATCGTCGGCATCAAATAGCTCGAGAATCTTACGGGTAAAGGAGGTTTAATATACTCGAATAGTACGGGCCTAACGATCGCGATCGAACTTAAAGCTAAGGAATTCCTAAGGCTCTCTAAGGTATTTAACCTTATATAATTTATCGAGAATTACGGCCTTATTATTAATCTATACTTATATCGGTGCTATAAGGAGGATATCGTCTATATAAAGAACGAGGAGGCTACTATTAGCGTAGCGATAGAGGCGTAACT
The DNA here is from genome assembly GCA_003339415.1 of Ophiocordyceps camponoti-saundersi (nom. inval.). Classification (NCBI taxonomy): domain Eukaryota; kingdom Fungi; phylum Ascomycota; class Sordariomycetes; order Hypocreales; family Ophiocordycipitaceae; genus Ophiocordyceps; species Ophiocordyceps camponoti-saundersi. The sequence goes on from PDHQ01000321.1 coordinate 2,930, forward strand.
TAGAGTCGAGTTATTTAAATCCGCGACTAGCTAGATTTTTAGCTATACGCTTAAACTACTAGCGCGGCGAGGCTTAATAGCTATAAAGGGCCCTTTTTAGGCGGCAAACGCGGCCTAATTTATCCTTAAAGCTATAAGGCTATTCGATAAAGATATCTTTATTAAGTTTAGCGTTAATAAAGGTATTTATAACATCGAACTTAGCCTATTTAAGGTCTTATATAGCGATAAGCGTAAGGAAGATACGAACGGACGATTAATACGCTACCGTAATATAGAGGTCTTTAACTAGCCGATTTATAAGATTACGATCTCCGCGGATAACCTAGCGGGCTTTCGCTATCGGATCTGCGCCTTTAATAGGCTTCTTTATATATACCTAACGCCTAGAAAGGGTCTTTATATCGTGAGGCTTTAGCATAAGCTCCTAAGCGCCCTTTTAGTATAGTTTGCTAAGTTCTTTATTTATCGCGGGCACTTATCGTTTATCGAAGTTAGGGAGTTTTTTCGCGGTATAATAATTACTAGAGGTATAGCCTATAAAGGTTTCCGTAGCTAAGGCTAAGAGAATTATTATAAGCGCCTTACTAATATATTTATCTTTATTAGCAAAGGTAATATATAGCGTAGCTATCTTAACGATGCCTTTAGTAGCTAGATTAGCTTATATAAGCCTCTTTAATCTTCTCATAAGTTTAGTGCCTTAGATCTCCTCGGATAAATAGCGCTTACGGCGTTATATATCGGTTAAGGTAGAAGAAAGTGTCGATACCTCGCGTATATATTAAGAGGGTTATTTATTAGGTATTAGATCGGTTTATTAAAGCTATAAGGTACTAGCTAATTCGTTAGAATTATTATAATTATTATAATTAATCTAAGAGCTAGGAAAGCTTATAGATATAGGTAGTAATTATGCCTCTTTAGCTTCTTTAATCGATAGGAGACCTTTAGGCATTTTCTTTAGAAATTAGGCGCGGTGCCTTATTGCCTCGATTAGGCGTGGCGTTTAGTAAGGGAAAGTGCGAAGGGTCTCTCTCGGGCGTTTTAAATCGCTCTTTTAATAGCCCTATAAATTCCTCTTTAACGCGCGATAAATTTAATAATCCGGCTATAGCAGTTAGATATTTCTTCGGTTATTACTTATTATTTAGTGTAGAAGAGGGCTATAAAATGCTAATACCGCTATTTTAGCTACGGGAACGTTGTTCCTGCCCCTTCTCTCTAAAGGGAAGAGAAATCGGCTTAAAATTAATAACTTTAACCTCTTTTTCTTCTAAACGAGCCCTAAATTCGACTAATAGGTTTTCTTTAATAGCAGGGGCCCCGGCACGATTAACAAAGCGTATATCTCATGCTCGAATAACGGTCTCTTATTTAGGAAGCTATATCTTAAAGATATAGCTATGCAGACCTTTAATGCCGACGAGATAACCCTTCTAAGCGCGGGGAGCTATCTTCTTTAATCTTACGATCTTTTCCTTTAGCTTCGTTACGTATACCGTATAGCCCCAGGCGTGCAGCTAGCTAATATTATATTTATAGGGCAGATCGAGTGCTTTTATAACCCTCTCGAGAGGGCTTTCTTTTTTTTCCTCGGCACCGGACGTTCTTATCTCCTTCTATTCCCACCGACCCTTCGAGGAAGGCATCTGCAAATAAAGGGTATAACGCTTCTTAAGCAACACGCAGAGGATTATCTGAAAAAAAAAAAAAACGACTATATAAGATAACTAAGTTAGCAGGGTCGTTAATTAAGGTCGCTGCCGCGGCTATCGCAGATATTATTATAACGTACCTTAGTTATCGTCGTTATTATCGCCGCTGCCTGCCCTGCTAAAAGAGAAGAGGAAGAGAAGGAGAGGCGAAGAGAAGAAGGGAAGAAGATAAGAGGGGAGGGTTTAGGAAAGGAGAAGGCCTTTTATATCTTTTCCAGCTAAGTCGTTATATAACCTACCGTTCTTTGCGAGGAAAAAAGCATCGTTACTTTATTTATCTCTGCCTCTTACGGCTTCCTACGCCCGGTCTTTTATATCTAACTTTTCGCCCTTACGATACGGCAAAGACTAACGATAGTTATATTTTTATAAAATATCGTTAAAAGTAGAGTACTGCGGTACGTACTAGCTATTACTAATAGACGAAGTAGGTCTATAAAGGGGTACGTACCGTTATATATCTTACTAATACGGGTATATTATATTACGAGAATATAAGTGGAAGTATATAGAAACGATATAATATCTTAAGTCTTATCCGAAAATATAGTCGGGACTTATATCCTTTTTTAAAGTAGCGAGTACGGAATATAACGCCCTAATCCCCCTACTTAGATATATACCTATAACTATTTTATAACGACCGTTTCCTTTTTTAGTTTTTAGCCCTTATTAATAATACTAATACTTACTTTCTAGGTATATATAAGGGAGGCATTTTCCTATATATATATGCGTAATATACCCCCTAGCTTATAAGCTTATTTAGACGTATCTAATAAGCTTAAAAATTATTTTTAAAGATCGTGAGAATAAATTATCTAAACCCTTAAGAGAAAAAAACATAGGAAAAGACTATAAGTACGTATCTTTTATACCTCTAAATTAGTTAGGCTAGATAAGTTATCTAGGGCGGGTATAGAAAGCTCCTCTCTCTTCCTTTCTCTCTTTTCTCTTTTCTTCCTCCTTTATCCTTATCTTCTTCTTCTCCTACGGTTATTTTTTTATTTTATATAGCTTTCTTTAGAGAAGATTATAGATCTTATAAGTAACTTAAGTCTTCCGTCCGCCCGCGATCGTAATATCTAAGGGAGGTATCGCCTCCTCGAGCTTCTAACTATAGACCTATTAATAATATCGTTTATAACCGCACTAAGTATAAATATAGGTATTCGCCTGCAGATTTCTTATACTATAAAATAATATATTTTTCCCTTATAGGATTCTAAGCGCTAGGTACTTTTAAAGCCTGCCGTCGATATTATTCTTAAGGCTAAGATTACTATATCGGCTAGGAACGTTTACTTTAAGATTTTACGTAATCTTAGATATTTTAAGGCGATTATTATTTAGAGTCGTAGCACGCGGAACTTACCGCCTTGCCTTAAATACCGTTACTTATATACTAAGGCTTACCTTTTTTAGCGTTACGCTTCTCTCCCTAGCTTTTAGTATAGCGCCTACGCTAGTTATATTTAGGCTAGATAAGGACGATACTGCTCTTTTTAGTATACCGCGTAAGCGGTCGGTTCGATAAGTTAACTAGCTATTACTATTCCCGATAATAATAATATTATTAAGGATAGAGAAGTAATTAAAATAAAAGATACTCCGGAGGCTAAAAATAAGTAAGATAGTCTTTTATCGGGTTTATACCTTAAACACGCTATATACTAGCTTGCCGGCATACCGTACCCTTATTACCTAACTCCTACTTAGCAAGCTTAGGTTATAGTAGAGAAGACCTATCGGTTAAGAGGAAGTATCTAGACTTTTAGATAGTAGAAACGTTTATAGGTAGTAAATATAGAAGAATAACGCCTGCGCAAATATATTAAAAATAAAAGGAAAAAAAAAAGATAAACGTTTTTCCTAGCTAAGACTTTTAAGTATAACTTAGATTAGATAGAGCAGACCGGGCTTATAACTATTACGAGGATACGAGTCGAGGTATCTAGAAACGATATAGTATCTTAAGTCTTATCTAAAAACGTAGTCGGAACCCGTATCCTTTTTTATAATTAGGAAATATATATAATAACGCCTTAGTCTTACCTATCCGATATCTGCCTCTAACTATTTTAATAGTAACTATTTCCTTCTTTAGGTTTTTAGCCCTTATTTATAAGGCTAATACCTATTTTCACGGTATAAAGGAGGCATTTTCTTATACACGTATATATAATATACCCCCCTTAGGCTTATAAGCTTATTTAGAAGTATCTAATAAGCCTTAAAAATAACTTTAAAGATCGTAAGATAAGATTATTAAAACCTTTAAGAGAAAACTCGTAGGAAAAGACTATAGGTACGTATCTTCTACACCTATTAAATTAGTAAAGCTAGCTAAGTTATCTAGGCATAGTATAAAATGCCCTCTTCTCTTCCTCTCTCTCTCTTCCTCTTTCTTTTTCCTTTATCCTCTTCTTCTTCTTTCGCAGGCAGTTTTCTAGTTATTCCTTCACTTCTTCCTTTTCCGAGATAGATATTATAGGTCCTTAAGACCTAGGTATATACGGAAGATATCGCCTTATTAAGGTTCCGATAGCTTATCCTCGGATACTAGCTATAATAATAACCTTATCTATTAACGTGAGTCTCTGCCTTAGATTCCCCGTATTCCTAATACTTAGAAATAATATAAAATACCTTTTTAGGATATAGAGCGTTATACGCTTACTATGCCCGCGGTTAGCGTAATATTTTAAGCTAAAATCACGGCTATACCGTAACTTATAGTAAATTAAGTTTTAAGAGATAACGGATACTTTCGCTCGCTTCTAGTTTAAAGCCGTAGTGCCGAGAACGCGACTCTATGCGAAAAATACTCTTATCTACGTATACGCGCCTATCCCTTTAAGTTATATATTTCGTTACCTAGTTTCTAGCATAGTGCTTATAGCTTATATATTTAGGCTAGATAAGGTTATTATTACTTATTATAGCGTCTAATCGAAACGGCTAGGTTAACGGGGTTAGGGGGGTTTACGATCGCTAATAACAATAATATTACGGAGGACCGTGAGATTATTAAACTTAAAGATATTATAGATATTTAAGATAGAGACGGGCAAATAGTTCTCTTATTACTATAGTATTTAGAGCACGCTACGCGCTAGCTAGCTTTAATACCGTACTTATATCCCCTAACTCGGGCTTAGCAAGCCTAGGTAAACGCGGAGAAGAGACGTTAGTAGGGAAATAAACTAGTCCTTTATATAGAAAAGATAATATTAGGTAATAAATACAAGAGATAGCAACTATAATAATAATAATATAAAATAATAGATAAAGTAAACTTTATAATAATAGAGGGGAACTATATAAACGACTAGCGTATTAGGTAAATTTATCTTAAATCTAAGTTCGTTTTAGAACTTCTTAAATAATTATCCTTAAAGAGGTTTTATAAAATAATCTCTAACCTTTACGGAAGTTTATATCTAAGCGATCTCTATATAATTTGCTTAAATATTATATCGTAACTAATACTAATAGATATTAAAATATTGTATCTTAGTTAATAGCTTTAATATTTCCTCTATAAGTAAGCGTATTATTTATATATTATTATAGAAGACCTCTAAGAGGGCTGAAAGAATAATACTAAGTTTATCGCCGATATAATAAAAAGCGTTTATTTTTTTCGTAATAGAAGTAAGTGCAGGTAATTCTACTTCGGTATTACTTATTATAATAGTTACCTATCTCCTAATTTATATTAAATTATAATACTAAGGAGCCTAATCGCGTAGCCGAATATACTCTTCCTATCTTATTAGTTCGTAAAGGCGGTATTACTAAAGCGTTCCGCGTATAGGGGTGCGGATTTTATATATCCCCGCTAAACGTTAGACTTTATTATCGAGACCGATAGAGGAAGATTAGCGCTTAATATACTACTAGTATATACTTATTTAGGGGATTATATAAATAAACGTATAGCTTTCCGATAGTTAAAAAAAAAAGGATTTAGATTAGAAGTAATAAGCTTCGCGTAGCTAGGGGGGTTAACTAGGGACTAATATAGTTTAATCTGCTAAGTGAACGCTTATATATTATTAGGAATAAGCTTTTCTAGCGAGAGTAGCTAAAAGAACTTTTTTATACTTATAACCTAAACTTAACTACTAGCTTAAAAATCGTATACTTCTTAATAAATATAGACTTCTTATTCTATCTTATTCCTTAGAAGCTAGAATCTAATTAACTAAGATAAATCTTTAATTTCGGAGATTACGAAATCTTCTTTTAGTTTAACCTCGTAGTCCTCACCCCCCCTATCTTAACGTTAGTATTATAAGGTAAGATTATAGCGTAAAAAAAGGATAATAATTATATTAAGGTTAGCAGTTAGTAGATTTAGCCCTAGGAATTTAACCGTTAATAGCTATTATTCGGCCTTTATAGAGGATAGCTGCAGCTTATCGTTATTATTATACTCTCGTCGATTCCTTAATAATATTAGTAAGTCGGGGTTAGCTCCTTTCCCTTCGCCGGTTATATAAAGTCCTCTCTCCTCCTAAAGCGTTTAAGGATCTTATATTCGCGTTTATCTTACTATCGTCTTGCTATTTTAGCAGGGGGGGGGGGGGTAGGCCGGATAGTAATTCTTTATAAGGAAAACGATAAGTAGCTAGTTTTCTATAGAAATATAAGAGGGATAAGATAGAAGAGGGTAAGAACTATTTAATCTAGAGTTTAAAACTTTAAAATAAGTATTTAAAGTAGTAATTTATAGTATAAAAGTATAAGGTTTAAGATAAAGTTATAATTCCGTTTAGTAGAGTTTTTACTATAAGTCCTCTCTAAGTCTTAACTTATAATATATAACTTTTAAGATAGCTATAAAGAAAATATTAAGTGCTAATTCTTACTTAATTACTTCCTCTCTTAAGGGAAACTAATCTATATTATATACCTCGTAATAGCCCCTATCTTATCTTAATTACCTTTTATATCCTAATCCTTAGAAGCTCTTAGGAGAAGAAAAGGTCTAAAAGACTATTTAATTAACTACTTTCCGAGCTACTAATAGCCCTCTAGCTAAAGCTAACGCGTATTTATTTCTTAAGCATTTCTGCCGCTATAGCTAAACTATACTATCCCGTCCCGCCGTAAAGTCTTTACTTAACGTTACCCTTTTTATATTTATATCTAATAACGGTTTATTAGGTAGCCGGATCGAGCGCGAGTGCTTAGCTAGGGTAGGCAGATTATCTCGCTACTCTATTTTCCGGATAACATAATCGAGTAGTAACTTTCTCTTAGTTATCTAGAAAAGGCAGATAACGAGGTTTTATAAGTAATCCGTCGCCTAATAGATTTCTTAAAAAAGTATTATCCGCTAATAACTAACTTAATAATCCGCCGTCTATATACCTAACCTGCTAAGAGGCTTTAGAAATTAATAATAGGGACGGGGTAAACGTAGACGAGCTCGGCGCTAGGGCGCCTCACTACTTACTTTACGAAACGACTACTAATAAGGAGACTAGCGTTTATTCTAATTTTATAAAAGGTAGAGGCACGTAGATAGTAAAGTTATACGGGTAACCTAAACTTAACTATTAATAGTAGATAATCCTCCTACTATTTATATTACGCGTAATAATTTTATAACTATTAATAAGCTTATAATAGTCTAGCTTTTTTCCCGAGACCGAGTTATCCTAGCTAGCGGTAAGCGGTGTTTAAACGCGTTATAGTAAAAATAAAAGCTATTATCCTAATATACTACCTCTTTCTCGTCGCTCCGGGCTTAGCCCTTTTAGTATATTAATATAAGTTTTTTATTTTTTATAAGTACCTTAAGCTAGAGAAAAGCGGCAGAGTCCCGTAGGGATTATTAAGATAATATTCGCAAGCAAACTTATAGCTCCGGAATAGCTTATATACTAGATAAAATTAGTTATATATCGATAAGCTATTAAAATTACTCCTCTATTTATAAGAGGTCTTAATATTATTATAAGTATAATATAGCCCGCTCGGGTCGTATTACGGGAATAGCTTATATATTAGGTAAAATCGGTTATATATCGATAAGCCGTTAAAGTTACTCCTCTATCTATAGGAGGTTTCGATATTATTATAAGTATAATACGGCCCGCTTAGGTTATATCGCGGGTTTTCTATAGCTACCTATATTCTATATCTAGGAGGTTTATTAGCGGCCTTACTACTTAGTTCTAAAGTTCCCCCGTTATTTTTAGAGGTAGCTAATCCTTTATAATATATACTGCCGGCCTCGACGTCCGGGGCACGGTTTACCTATTCTTCGAGATAAAGAATCCGTGCTCGTAGTTACCTTATCTTAGCACGCTACTCCTCCGGCGTGTTCGGCGTAGTCGGAGTCTTAGAAGAGGAGTTTATCGTTATTTTCCGGTATTATTTATAAATAGATACTAATCTTTCCCCGGTTATATTTCTCTTATACGAGTCTCCTTAGTTAACGAAAGGTCTCGTTATACGCTTTTAATATATATCTTAAAGTAGAGTTATAGTTTAGGTCGTATATAAAGCCTTTTCCGTCTCCGCGTTAATATAAGAGTTAGTATACTTTCGTTAATCGCTTATTAGCGAATTATAAGCTTAGGATAGTCTTATTAGCTTTATAGTATATATATATTAAGTAAGTAATAGTCTTAAAAAAAAAATCGAAGCTAAGTAGAAAAGTATAAAAAGGAGGGAAATTTTTATCGGTAAAATCTTAGTTAAATATAAACGAACACGTGCTTATAGGGATAGGAGAGGGCGTGGTAAAATCCTAATAGAGACGCGGTTACGTTTCCTAGTTATTTCTAATTCCCTATACGTTTTTCCGGGTAATTTTATTATATAAGTCCGTTATAAAATACGTCGGATCTTTAAGGAAATCTAGTTAAAATATAGTATTAGTAGGTTCCTACTTCGTAAATTTTAGAAAGATATAATATATACCTTAAAGTAGTAGAATAGTCGTGCTTAATTTAACCTAATAACGATAAATAAAGTTTTATTAGACTATTAGCTAGCAGAAAGCCTTCGCGCGTAATAGATAATAGGTATCCGGGCGATGCTTCTTTATTAACTAATTAGCAAAAAAAAAAAAAAGATAAAAGCTACCTTAGCGGGAGTAATAGGCACCCCTGCCTATATATATATATAAGGCCCCTAGCAGGAAAGACAGTTTTAAGGAAGTAGGACTATATAGGTCTGCCGGCCCCTATAAACCGTATAAGTAGGTTAGGGTCGTAGGCGTTAAAAAGTGTCGTTTAAGCCGATTTAATTAATCTAACGGATCTAATTAATTAGTATCGCTTAGCTAGATAGAGGCTAGAGAGAGCTAAAGGGGCCTAGGAAAGTTAATTTAATATGTATAGGAAAGGAGGTAAATACTTTACTATAATAGCTTATTATTTTAACCTTCTCAAGCGAGCTTGCCGTCGAAATCCCCTTATCGCTTTAGCGGGGGGGGGGGGGGTCTCTAGCTATAGGGAATAAGCTAGATAAGATAATAAGTCTTAATAGGGAAAATAATAGGAAGTTAGTTTCCTATATAAAGATAGAAGAAACTTAAGATAATAAAAACGAAAACTATTTAATTAGGTCCTCGGAACCCTTAAAAAAAACTTTAAAATTAATAATATATAGTATAAAAGTATAAGGTTTAAAATAAAGTTATAATTCTATTTAGTAAAGTTTTTACTATAAGTCCTCTCTAAGACTTTACTTACTATATACGATTTTTAAGATAGCCGTAAAGATAAGTTTAATAGCTAATTCTTACTTAGTTTTTCCTCTCTCGAGGGAAACTAAACTATACTATATACTTAGTTATAACCGCTCCCTCGTCTTAAGCGCCTTTTATAATTCTTATCCTCGGAAGCTCTCGGGAGGAAGGAAAGGTTTTAAGAACTATTTAATTCTACTTAGAATAAGTCCTTAATAGTATTTTATCCTAGCTTCGCGTTTATTTTCTTTCGGCTTAACTATTACCGCCGCTAAAGTACGATTCTACTCGTATATAATCTTAAAAGCTTAACGAATACCGCTAATAGCTTTATTACTCGCCGTAGGCGCCCCCCGGGAGGGCCGCCGGAGGCAGGTTAGGGTTAGGGTTAGGCCTGCCGCAGGCACCCCCTGGGAGGGCGCCGAAGGCGGTTAGGGTTAGGGTTAGGGTTAGGGTTAGGGTTAGCTATTATATATATTAAGTTCCGGGTTCTAAATACTATCTTTTAGCATATAGAAAAAATAGGATTATTAGTTTAGTTACTTAGTCTCTCTTTTAAAAAGAAAATAAATAAATATATTAAGTTATTACTTATTTTTCTTTTATATTTTTAATAGTAGGATAAATATATAAAAAATATATAAATAATTTAACGATTATAATACTAGCTTTTATAATATATTTAGCGTAATATAATACTATTTATAAATTAATACTATATATTACTATAGAAGGAAAGAGTATAATAAAGTTATAAGATACCCTAAGTAAGCGTAGTAGATACTTACCGGGCGTAACTTCCTAAGTAACTTATATCTTTAACTAATATAAGGGGGATCTCTCGCTATAAGGCGGTAAGCTAGATAGTAATTATCTATTAGGAAAACGATAATAACTTAGTTTTATATATAAAGATAAGAGAAATAAGAGGAAGGAAGAAAGGAACTACTTAATTAGACCTTTAATATCTTAAAATAACTACTTAAATTAGTAACTTATTATAAAAGGTTTAAGGTTTAAAAAAAGTTATAATTTTATTTACTAGAGTTTTTACCCTAAGTCCTCTCTAAAACTTAACTTACGTATTATAACTTTAAGATATCTACGAAGATAAGGTTAAGGTTAATTCTTACTTAATTCCTTCCTTACTCGAGGGAAACTAACTATACTATATACCTCGTAATAGCCTATATCTTATCTTAATTACCTTTCTTCTTCTAATCCTCAGAAGCTCTTAAGAGAAGAAAGATTTAATAAGAGCATTTAATTAGAGTTTTATAAGCCCCTATTAGCTCCTAAGCTAAGGCTAACATATAGTTTTTTTCTTTAGTATATCTGCTACCGCCGCTAAACTCTCTATATACGAAATATCTTAATAATATAACGCTATATCTTTATTTACGTTAGTAATATAGTTAGCCTAATCTTCTTATACTTAAACTATTCTCTAATCGCTATATCTTACCGATAAGACTTAATATATATATACCTAAACTTAATAAAGAAAATAATAGTTTAGTTACGGACGCTATATTATATTTCCGGTTAATATATACCTTAAACTTACTTTTAGTTACCTTATTAAAACTAATAATAAAGAAGATTAGAAATATTAGCTTAACGAAGATAAGCTCCTCCGATTTCGGGCTTAATAGTATTAAAATAACTAGAAAAAAAAACACTACCTGCTAACTAGGCCTTAAATAACTCTTATAAAATTACGGGCGGAGGATAAACTTAGTTTAGGTCGTAAGATTATAGGCTTCTTTTAAGCTAAAGAGCCTACTATATCTCCGAATATAACCTATTTCCTTACGCTTTATAAAATAATCGCCTCCCTAAATAATAACTTAGCTAACAAAGTAATAGTTAGTCCGCACTTAAAGCTACGTAGTAATTCTGCTCTCTTATAAGTTATAACTAATTATAAAAAATATATTACTAATAGTAGCTTTAGCGAAATTCTTCCCTCCCCCCCCCTTTCGTCTTATACGATATCGACAAAGTATATCTTAACACTTCTATCTTTATCTTTCTAAATAAACCCATTTTTAACGTTCCAATACTATTAACCCTAAACGCGTATAGTATATACTTAAGCGCCTTAATTATTAGTCCTAAACTATAACTTTACCTTAAAACGTATATTCCGACCTCTTAGCTAAACCTTTTAGCGCTTAAGAAGGCTCTCTCTAAGGATATACTACCCGGAATCGGAAAGTAATACCCGTTTATATTAAAGTATAACTATCGCCCTCTTTATTATAACTCCGGGCACGCTTAATATACTTTAAGAGTAGCCTATTAATATTATTTAACTATAAAGCTAGATTCTTTATCTCCTATACTTTTCTACCTATAATACCGATTTATATCCTAATATTATTCTATTAAAAGTAACCGCCCTTCGAAATAATAGTTTATCTTAGGATTTTTAAACTAAGCGGTAAGGCCGCTTTAGAACCCTTATCGTTATGCCCTAATAGGACGACTTATAATCGTAAAAAGAGTAGGACTATCTTAATCCCCTTAATATCCCTAGATATATTACGCGTACGAGACTATTATTATTTTTAATAAACTATATATTAACTCCCGTTTATATACGAGTTTTTTAATAAAGCTATACCCTTTTTAATAAAAAAAAACGTATCCGAAGTCTATTTAAACTTTTCCCGCGTTCCTATATATAAGTTATATATTACCCTTCTAATAATATCTTACCCTAATAATTAACTATTTTTTAGTATTTTATATTTTCTAATAAGTTTTTCGATTCTTTTCTCTTTCTTTAAGATAAAAAAAAGTAAAAGTCCTCCCTTATATTATCTCCGCTCTTTATAATATAAAGATTTATAAATATTCTAATCTTATTTTATATTTTCCCTTACTACGTATATATTATCTATTACGCCCGCAAGCATAGCTAAAAATCGTAAACCTTCTCCTACTCCCCTAAACTTAAGTAACCTAATCGACTTAATATCTTACGCCTTTTCACCCTCCCCTAATAACGCGACGGATATATCTTATACCTCTCCTCTCTCGCTTTTTGCCCTAATACTTATAAAGCTTCGCGAGAAGTATAATATTAAAGAGGCTGTATTATTTGCTATTCTTGCCGCTATCGATAACGCTATCTTACCCTTTACTAAAGGAAGCGGAGATATATATACTAATCTCCTCGCCTATATTATTAGGGATATACTATATCGCGTTAGATACGATTACGCGTAGTATATCGACGACCTCTATAATAAACGATAAAATTACGAGTCTATAATAAATCCGCCTCGCCGCTTATCTCCTCCTAACGTCGAATCTTCTTTAATAGCCCCCCCTACCCGTACTATTAAGCTAATAGCCCGGAACTTAGCATAGTTTATTAATATAATATCCGTCCTATTACGCTTATAATATTAACTTTATTTTATCCTTTCTCTCTCTTTTTACTTATTATCTTACCTTACGTAATATATTTCTTTTCTATTAAGCGCCTCCTACCCCTTACTACTATTATTAGTTACTATAATTCTTATCTTTAATATATATATATTATAGAAAAAAAAATGCTAAATTATATAAGTAATATCTTACCCTATATATATTATTAAAATATCCTATCTTAATTACTTTTATAGCCTAATCCTTAGAAGCCCTCGCGAGAAGAGAGCTATTAAGTAACTATTTAAATAAACCCTATATTAGCCCCTTATAGCTCCTTAGGTAAAGGTAACGCTAATTTTTTTTTTCCTTAAGTATCTTAGCTATCGCCGCTAAACTATTACCGTAGTAATCTTAATCCTACCGTTATATATATAATAAGGAAGAAATATTAAGAAATAAGGAAAAAAAATAATAAAGGATTATAAAGCTATTATAGCTATTATATATAGAATAGATAAAGGGGAAAGAATAAGCAAAAAAATAAAAGGAAAGCGAATAATCGTTAAGCTATACCTTATAAGCTATCTATAACGAATTATATATCTCTTATTTCTATCCTCTTAGATATGGGGGCACGTATTTAGGAGCTAAATAAGCTAGAATCTTAGTCTTTACGGATTTAGCAGGTATTATTTTTAAGACCCCCGGAGTCTAGGCCTTAGGCCTTTCTAGTTTATATTTCTCCCTTAAGACCGCGGCTTTATTCCTTACGACTATCGACCTCCTACCTAGTTTAGAAGGTTTTATTATTATAACTCCGGGGGTCTTAGCCTTAAACCTGCTAACTAGGTTCTTCCTTATTATAATAGCGGTTTTTTCCTCTACGACTACTAACTTACTATCTAGTTCGGAAGATTTCCTTTCTTTAACTACTAAAGTCTCGGCCTTATAAGTATCGACTAAGATCTTCGTAGTTTACGTTACGGGTTCGTCCTTTACGACTCCGGACTCTTCTTTTATATTAGAACGTGTAGTATTTATAGCCGCCGTAGTCTCCGGCTTAGGCGTATCGACCTCGTTCTTCGTAGTTATTATCGCGATTTTATTCTTTTTAACTCCGGTTTTCTCCTCTATTAGTATTATCGCCGTATCCTCCCCTCGTAAATCGTCTACGGCTCTATCTTCTGCCTTACGCTAGTTAGTAAGTATCGTCTCTACTATCGTTATCTTTAAGGCTTATAAGCGATAGTCTCGAATTTCTACTATATAATAATTATTATAAGAGGGCTTTTACTATAGAAAGCAGCGAATAAGTATAATATAGTCGGTAAGTATAATAATAAAGAATCTAAGCTACGCTATCTAGCTACTTAAGCTGCTAGCTCGGTTACGTAAATACCGAGAACCTAAATATCTAGCGCGAGCTATAATTTAAAATCTTATATATTATTAAGTATAACTATATAACTTATTACTTCTCGGTTTATAGTTAAAATTATCCGATACCTCCTAATACTATATATACCTAATCTAATTCCGATCTATAATTTTAAACCTCCTATTTAAACAACTTTAACTCGTTTTCTATAAACTCTATTTATAGTCTATTACCTACTCTTTCTTTAACCCCTATATTTTATACCTTAAAGCTATTAATCTTAAGTTTTAAGATATTATTAGTATTTAAGTAAATAATTATTATTACTACTTAAAATATTTATTTATTATATAACTATATATTATCTTATACTATATAAAAGAAATACTATATTTATAGCTAAAGATAAGAGAAATAAGATAATAGAAGATATAAACCGCTATATTAAACTCTTAGTATTCTAAAATAATTACTTAAATTAGTAGCTTTTAGCAAAAAAGGGTAAGGTTTAAAACGATATTATAATTCCGTTTAGTAGAGTTTTTACCCTAAGTCTTCTCTAAAACTTAACTTACGATTTACGACTTTTATAATATTTATAAGGATAAGGTTAAGGGCTAAATCTTATTTAATTCCTTCCTCTCTTAAGGGAAACTAATATACGCTATATACTTAGGTATAGCCCCTATCCTGTCCTAATTACCTTTTATATCCTGATCCCTAAAAGCCCTTAGGGGAAAAAAAAAAAAAGAGGTTAAAGAAGTATTTAATTAAACCCTATATAAACCTCTCACGCTTCCCTAGCTAGGACTAACACGTTTTTTTATCATAAACTTAGTAATATTATTATAGTTGTTAAATTAAACTATATATTATCGTATACTATAACCTTTTATATTAGACTAACTATTTTAGTGCGGGAGGTTTATTACCGTAATCTTTAACTAAGATAAGGCGGAATCTCTAGCTATATCCTCTAGGCGGGTAAGACCGTAAGCTAGATAGTAAATTTCTATAAATAAGGTTATTAAAAGTCGAGTTTCTATATAATAATAAGAGAAATTATAAGAATAATACTAGGAATAATTTAATTAAGTTCTTAAAGTCTTATAGTAAACGTTTAATATAGTAATCCGCTATATAAAGGGTAAGGTTTAAAGTAAAGCTATAATTCCGTCCGCTAGAGTTTTTGCTATAAGTCCACCTAAGGCTTGATTTATAATATACGATTTCGATAATATATCTAAAGAAGAGCTTTAGGGCTAATTACTTGCCCGATTTCTTCCTTACTTAAGGGAAACTAAACTACTCTATATACTTTAAAAAAACTATTTAATTAAGTATAAAAAAAAAACTTTAGAATAAGTATTTAAATTAGTAATTTATAATATAAAGGTGTAAGATTTATAACAAAGTTATAATTCCGTTTTTCTAAAATCTTTGCTATAAGTCCTCTCTAAGACTTAACTTATTATATATTACCTTTAAGATAGCTATAAAGATAAGGTTAGGGGCTAATTATTCCTTAATTTCTTCCTCTTTTTAAGGGAAACTAATCTACGCTATATACTTCCTAATAGCCTCTATCCTATCTTAACCCCTTTTATATCCTAGTCCTCGGAGGCTCTTAAGGGGATAGAGGCGTTAAGACACTATTTAATCTAACCCTATATAAGCTCCTAAGAGCTCCCTAGCTAATATTAACGCGTATTTTATCTCTTCTATATATCGGCCACTGCCGTAAACTAGTTTATAATAGTCGCCTTCCTATCCTAACTACTTTTTATATTAATCCCTAGAAGGTCTTATAAACGAAAAAAAAAAAATAGTTTAGGGATTTTACTAAGCGCTATATAAGTCCCTAAGAGGCGCTTATCCTAAACTCGTATACGTTTTCTTTAAGTATAAGTATAACTATTACCGCTTTAATATATATATTCTCTTATATATATATATATTTACTCTTTTTTTATATAATCTATCCTTATATATATATATATGCTTATGCTTTTTTTTTTAATTTTCCTTTTCCTTTATTATATCCCCTTTAAGTCCTTTTAGTCTTAATATTTATATTTTACTAGTTTACTAAACTCCTCCCGCCTAACTTATCTTACGGTCTATTCTCTTATAATATTCGTATTACCTTACTTATTACCTACCTATTCCTTTCTACCTAAATCGTCTAATCCTTCCTAGTACTATACTTAATTCCTCTCCGTTCTAGTATTAATATCTCGTATTTTTTTTAACCGTAACTCGTTATCTTACGCTCCCTACTATCCTACTTAAACCTCTATAGCTAATCCCTTAAATCTTTATTCTTTAACTCTACTATATTATTATATATCTATATAAAAAGTATATTTTTTAAATAGCCTAAATTACCTACGTATTACTATTATTATTTCTTATATTACCTTTTATCCTACTCTCCCTCTACTCTTCTCCTACTCGCTCTATCTTATCCTTCTCCCCCTCTTCTCCTCTCCTTACCTATTATACCCTTAATAGCTAGAAAATAGCGTCCTAATAATATCCGTAATTATCTTATAAGACGTTTCTTACTAATCGTAACGACGCCTTACGATTATTAAGTACTCGGTATATCCTTTTTAATAAAGATTACTCGGATATCTCGATTACTTATTAAGATCGAGTTTTCTATTTACACCATCTCTATTTATATAGTAGTATACCCTATTTTAAAAATACTAATATTTAGGTATATATTACCTTTTATTTCTTTCTCTTATATACCTATATTATTATTATTCCCTTATACTTTATATATATTAAAGAAAGTAATAAAAAAACTAACCCCTATCCTTATTAAGTATTATATCCCCCTTATTATATCTAACTTAATATCTTAAACTAATATCCCTTTATATTTTAGTATCTTCTTTAGTATATATATACTAGGTATTATATTATTAACTACTACTAACTTTACTACTATTCTCCTTTAAGCTATCGTAATTATATTCTATTAGATAATAATATCTTAAAAACGTCTACTAATTAATACTATATCCCCTTCTCTTACGTCGATAAGGATATTTTATTAAACGATATATATCTTTACTTTTATATTTACTAATTAGCTATCGAGTTTAGCGCGACTAATCTTTAGTTTTATACCCTAGGACTAATATCCTCTTCTATAAGGAAAAACCTCTTTCTCCCTAACTCTTATTTAGTATTTAAGTTAATAGATAATATTTAGGAAGTATATTAGTTAGAGCTTGAAGCTTTACGTAAATAGATAGCTACTACTATTACTATTTCTTTACGGATTAAAAGGCAAATACCTTAAGAATTATACCGTATAATAAAGCTTTAACCTAGTTTAATATACCTAGTTATTAATTATTTACTTCGTTATAATAATTATTATTCTATTATATAATATCGCGGGGGGAGAAGGATACCTTAAGCGAGCGTAGTAGATACCTAAAAGGCGTAACTTCTTAGGTAACTAAAGTCTTTAACTAATATAAGGGGGGATCTCTAGCTATAGAGGAATAAGCCGGATAGTAATTCTCTATAGGGAAAATAATAAGAAGTTAGTTTTTTATACGGAGATAAGAGAAAGAAGAGGAAAAAGGACGGGAACTATTTAATCGAGTAGTAAGGACTTTAAAATAAGTATCTAAAATAGTAATTTAGAATATAAAAGTATAAAATTTAAAATAAAGTTATAATTCCGTTTAGTAGTTTTTACTATAAGTCCTCTCTAAGACTTAACTTATAATATATAACTTTTATAATAGCTATAAAGACAAGGTTAGGGGCTAATTACTTGCTTAATTTATCCTCTTTTAAGGGAAAACTAATCTATACTATATACTCGGGGATCGCCCCTATCTTAAATCGGCCACCTTCGCGTATTAACCCTTAGCAGCTCTTAGGAAAAGTAAAAAGGGTTAAGGGACTATTTAATTAGACCTTATAAAAGCTCCTAGCGGTTCCCTAACTAAGGTAGGCGCGCGTTTTCCTTAAGTATATCTATCGCCGCTGCGAAAAAAACATTTAATTATATATATTATAACCTATAATATATTCCTTTATATATATATCTTAAAATATTATAATATTAACCGTTATTATAGTATAACTATATACTATAGTATATACTTATTTCGCGGATATTTTAGATATGCTAGAAGATAATAACCCTAGATAAAAATATAAGACCTTTTTAGATTTCGATAAGTATATTAAAATAGTTTCCTTATTTTTTATAGCTTTTATTATTCTTATATACTTTAGGCTATCTGCGTAGACCTAGTAATATCGCGGCTAATAATAATATATATTATATTCTAGTTTTCTTTAAAAAAAGGGATTAAGTAAACGTTTAGATAAACGCTAAATAGAGATAGCATACTATTACGAACTTATAAGGCTCTATATTAATTTATATTTACGTTTTCTCTATCCCTAAAAGTTTGCAAATTAATATTATAAAGCCGGCTAAAGTAGAATAGCGGTTATAATCGGAGTATATAGTGCAGTCTGCCCCCCCTTTTATAAATTAAGAAAATAGTAAGTCTCTAGCCCTTAAGCTTCTCTTCGTAGCTATTATAGAGGTTATATATTATAAGGCGAGTCTTAGAAACCGCTTACTATAAAAAAAAAAAAAAAAAAAAAAACATTAATTAGTATTATATCTATACCTTAAAATTCATATCCTTATATCTTAGATTACCGGCTTTAATACTATTTTAGATATTTAGATAGTTTAATTAAATAGTCTAATAGCTATTTTCTCTTTTCTTCTACTTTTATATAGAAAATTAACTTCTTAACTAATTACCGTAGATAATTATAATCCGGCTTATTTTTAATAGCTAGGGATACCCTTATATCTATTATAGATATTATTATATAAGAAGTTACGCCCCCTAGGTGTTACTATAGTCCCTCCGCGTGTAATTAACTTCTTCTTTATATCCTATATATATAAACTAGCTTATTCCCTAATATTTAGACACCCCCTTATTTTAGTTATAGACTACGGTCACGCTTTATATATCCCCTCTGCCGCGCGCTATAATACCTAAATATATAATACCTCTTATCTTTATTATATAATTTTACTTTTTAATATAGGTATATTCTTTTATTTTTTTTTCGTCGTTTCTCTTTCTAGCCTATCCTCTTTACCGAATTTTAGATATATATATATCCGGGTTTTAAATACTTTACTAAACCCCTTATCTCTCTAATACTTATATAGTTTATATATCCTACGTTCCTTTTCTCTTATCGTTTTTTTCTCTATAGCTTATCCTTTTTAGGGACCTTTATATATAAATATCTATACCTATTTTTTACTAGTATACTAAACCCCTTCTCTCTCTTAATCCTAACTATACGCCCCCTATCTTACGGTTTATCCCCCTGCGACTTCCGTATTCCCCTACTTTATCACCTACTTACCCTTCTTTACCTAAACCGTCTATACCTTTTTAGTACTATATATTCTCCTCTCTGCCTAGGATCCGATCTCTCGTCTTTACTAATTATAAACTATCTAACTATTCGTAATATTATATATTATTCCTATCCGCCCGGGATCCGATCTCTCGTATTCTATTAATTATAAACTATCTAATTATTCGTAATACTATATATTATTCCTATCCGCCTAGGATTTAATCTTTCTCGTATCTTGCTAATTATAAACTATCTAATTATTCGTAGTATTATATATCCTTTCTCTCCGCCTAGGATTCGATCTCTCCTATATCCTGCTAATTATAAACCGCTTAATTATTCGTAATATTATATATTATTCTTATCCGCCCGGGATCCGATCTCTCGTATTCTGCTAATTATAAACTATCTAATTATTCGTAATACTATATATTATTCCTATCCGCCCGGGATTTAATCTTTCTTATATTTTACTAATTATAAACTATTTAATTATTCGTAATACTATATATTATTCCTCTCCGCCCGGGATTCGATCTCTCCTATATCCTACTAATTATAAACCGCCTAATTATTTATAGTACTATATATTATTCCTCTTCGCTTAGAATTTAATCTCTTATATTCTACCGATTATAATTTATTACCTTATATACTCTACTATCTCTCTCTTAAACCTTTACGGCTATTAGATATTATACCGAAGATATATTTATATACTCCCTAAACTCTAATATATCCGTAAGAAAAAAAAAAAAACTCTTATTATTACTTAATTTTTTACGTACTAGTACTATTATTATATATATAAATATTATTTTACCCCCCCTCTCCTTCTCCTCCTCCCTTACTTATCCTATCTTCTATCTCCGCCCTCTTAAACTAATTATTCGTAGTACTATATATTATTCCTATCCGCCTAGAATTTAATCTCTTATATTCTGCCGATTATAACTTATTACCTTATATACCTTACTATCTTTTTCTTAAACCTTTACGGCCGTCGGACACTATTCCGAAAATCTATTTATATACTCCCTTAACTTTAATATATCCGTAAGAAAAAAAAAGTCCTATCGTTACTTAATATTTTGCGTACTAGTACTATTATTATATATATTAATACTATTTTACTCCCCCTCTCCTTCTCCTCCTCCCTTACTTATCTTATTTTTTTTCTATCTCCGCCCCCTTTAACTATCTTATTCGATACTTTTTATTTTTTAGCCTTTATTTCCCCGTTCTCTTCTCTATTTACCTCCCTTACCTCTAACGAAAAACTAGAATAATAGCCTAACCGCGACCTTAGTCCTCTTATATAAAATCTTAAATTAATCGCGATAATACCTTATATTTACTTAATACCCGCTATACTTTATTCGATCGTAAATATTCGGATATTATAATTACTTATCGAAACCGAGTATTTTACCTATATCGCCTCTATCTATATCGGAATATACTATATTTCGAGAATATTAATTTTTAAGTATATACTTATTATTTCTCTTTCTCCTATTTATCTCCTATCTCGTTATTACTCTTATATATCTTTTATTCTTATTATTTCTCTTATCTTACGAGTATACTAAGGGAGTCGATAAATAAAACTAACCTTAATATTTATAAGTTATTAGCCCCTTTTTATTATATCTAACTTAACCTCTCGGAATAATATCTTTTTATACTCTAGTACCTCCTTTAATATACTTATACCGGGTATTATACTTACGATTATTATAAGCTATATTATAATTCTCCCCTTACCCGCTAGGATAATATTACGTTAGATAATACTAGCTCCGAAATATTTACCGACGAAGACTATAACCCCTTCGCTTATATTAGCGAGGATATTTCGTCTAATAACGTATACCTATATTTTTATATCTACCGAATAGCTCTTAAGTTTAGTGCTAGAGAATTATAATCCTATATTTTAGGATTAATATTTTTTATAATAAGTACTAATATCTTTCTCCCTTTACCTTAACTAGTATTTAGGTTAATAGATAACTTTTAGGAAGTATCTTAGGAAGAGCTTAATAATTTACGTAAAGAGATAGCTACTATTATTACTATTTCTTTAAGGATTAAGAAGCGAATACCTAAAGCTTTATAAGATATAATAATACGGTTAAATAAGCTAATATTTCTAGTTATTAATATATTACTTAGTTACGACGATAATAACGATCTTATATAAAATTTTATATATAAATAAGTATAACGTATAATACCTTTTTAAATATAAGCTATTTTAGCGAGGGAAGAAGGATACCCTAAGTAAGCGTAGTAAATACCTAAGTAGCGTAACTTCTTAGGTAACTAAAAGCTTTAACTAATATAAGGGGGGGTCTTTAGCTATAGGGGAAAAAGCTAGATAGTAATTTTCTATAAAGAAAATAATAAGGAGTCGGTTTTCTATATAGAGATAAGAGAAGAAAGAGAAGGGAAGATAAGACTAACTTAATTAAGTGCTAGGGACCCTAAAGTAAGTGTTTAAATTAGTAATTTATAGTGTAAAAATATAAAGTTAAAAATAAAGTTATAATTCTATTTAGTAGAGTTTTTATCTTAAGGTCCTCTCTAAAACTTAACTTACGATATATAACTTTTATAAAAGCTATAAAGATAAGGTTAGAGGCTAATTACTTACTTAATTTCTTCCTCTTTTAAGGGAAACTAATCTAAGCTATTTACTTAGTAATAACCCTAGTCCTATATTATTTACCTTTCGTATCCTAATCCTTAGATGCCCTTTATTAACGGCAACGTATTACTCTATAACGTCTATATTAATACTAAGAATAGTATAGTAACTAAAGCAGACTTAAAAGTCTTATAAATATTACTTAAAGAGAGATTTGCTCTAAACTATATCCTATAGTAACCTCGAGTACCGATAATATTTAACTAGTAAGATAGTAAGTTACTTTAAATATATTATAATCGCACTCGCTAGATACTTTAGTTTATTAGAGGATAAGACCGGGTATCGGCTATATAAGTCCTTCCCCTACTAAAGATAGCCGTGCTCGGTATAATTATCTAAAAGTTTATTATAAGCATAGCCGACTAAGAACTTCGATATATTATAACTGCTTAATAAGCTATAATAGCTTTAAGTCTTATAGAAATATAGGATATTATCTAGGCAGCTAAGGATATTCGTTTTACGGAATAAGTTAAGCGCTAGGCCCGTAAGTAGGTAGTAACGGCTTTAATTATACGATAGCTTTTCTAAGAGAAGTTTAGCTACTCCTCTAATACGTTAGTTAAGGAGAGACTAGGATATAAGCCCCGCTAGTAAGTATTAACTCCCTAAGCTACTACTAATATAACTACGGCAAGCTATTAGGACTAACTTAACTAGACGGGGTATCTTAGTAATAATATTCGCCTAAACTAGATAGACTATCTTAATAGCTTAAATCGTGGGACCTACTAAGGAGGTCGAGGTAAGTCTTATCGCCCTTTAAATAACTACCGCTAGAATAACCGCTAGAGTAAGTATCGCGAGTTCCGTAAAGCTTATCGCGGGGGCCGTAGTAGTAACGATAGTAGATAGGTTACCTAGGCAAACCCGAAAGATTCGACTAATATATACGTAAATAGTTTACTTTTTCTTCTACTAGACTAGGTTATTTACTTTAAATACGGGCAACCCGGGCATTATGCTATATCTTATATTACTCCCGAAGCGCAGTATCTTTAAGGCTAGGAGAAAGATATTTTAAGAGGTCTAACTATAGCTAATAGAGGCTCGGAGCCCCCTTAATAGGTATTTACTATACCTTTACCGATAATATAAGCTATTACGGCGTATTAGGTTAACCTAGGATATTAAGACCTCTTAGAACGGAACCTCTGCTAAGGTCTAATTAATAAACTCTACGATATACTTATAGACGGCACTAGGAACGTTTATTCTAATATTATTAATCTAGGAATCGATAAGTCCGTATAAGGTAATATATATAGCGTTAATAATACTAATACTATAGCTCGTAAGCTTTAATCCCTAGCTATAATAGATAGAGATAACGTTAAACTTAGTAAGATAGTTCGTAACGCACTTATAGTATTAGTTATAGTAGCCGGCCTTAGTAAACCGGCTATTAAGAAAAGATTAATTAACCTAACGCTTTTAGAAGAAACGTTTAAGAATAACTCTAATCTAGAGGTAACCCTTTATTATAAAGCACCTAAAGTGCTTAATTAGCCGGGACTATCTAGTGCTAGGAAAAGCACTATAGCTAATAAGAAGAAGAGAGCTAAAGGTTTAGCGGAAGTTTAAGTAAGAGATAGCTTAGGTAATATTAATTAGATTAAACTAGCGAAAAGATTTATTATACCTATTAATCTAGTAGATTTCTAGTAAGTAAGTTTAGAAGGGGCTAAGCAATTTAGGCACCTCTCGTTATGTAAGAGACAGACCTCTGTAAAGATAAAGGCTAAAGGTAAGGGTAAGGGTAAGTCTAAGGTAGTGTATATTAATAGTAATAGAGTTAACCTAGCTAGGCAGGATACTAATACCTGTTTAATTAAAGAAACTAGGGGCTATAAGACCTTTAGAGTTTTATATACTATCTTATTCTAAGTCGATAGCAAAGATAAGTCCTTAAAGCTAGTAGATAAGAATATAATAGTAGACTAAGGGTCTTAGGCAAGTTTTATTAATTACGACTTTGCCGATCGTAATAAGATCCCCGTTATAAACCTAAAAGATATTAGGTTTAGCAAGCTAGCTATAAAAGTTACGGATAGATTATATATTCTTATTTATAACTTTACTATCCTAAGTATAAATATCTCTAAGGTAATTAGAGAAGTTTAGGCGATTATTAAGCTTAAAAATAATACTATAGTCGATAACCTACCCCTCCTATTAGGAATACCTTAGCTCTTTAACGTTAACGCCGTTATCTATATTAAGACTAGCACTTTAATAATTAGGGATCGTAATTAAGGTAACACGCTAGTAGCCTTATAAGGCCCGCTAATAGCTATATCGCTAAGATAGAAGTTAGTTCTAGCGCCTAACGCCCCGCCTATCTTAAAGAAGTTTATTAGGCTCCCTAAATTAACGTCCGAGGGCATAGATAGCGATAACGAGAACGACTCCGAGACCTCTTCTAAGGACTTAACTTCTAAGAATAATAATAATAACTAGACTAAATTATTAAACTAGGTTATTAGCGCTAACCTAAGCAGGTTATAAAACTATAACTAATTAAAAACGTTATTATTAGTTTAGACTTTATATATTTTATTATAAACCCGATTACTTTATTTATAAGCTACGCCCCTAAATTAATAAGGTAGGCTATATATATATAGACTTAGATAGACTTTTATATAAATTATACTTTTGCTTCTTACTATTCTCCCCTTGTCGATTCTAATCTCCTTTCCTTAACTATAGCTGCTATAAAAACTATACTTAATAATCCCTTATAATTATAGAGCGATCTAGCTACTAGACTTATAACTAAATAAAGTTTAAGTAGATAATACTAGCTTAGGCTATAAGCAGATAGGCTATTAGCGTTACTATTCCTAATATAGAGGAGAGTTTAGCGATAAGAAATTAATACTTCTATTAATAAATATTTAGTTATAATATAGTTTAATGCTTATAGTATCACGCTCGGACCTTTAGTCCCGGATTACTTGCGAGAGGAGATCGCACGTATATTCTATACTTATCGTAACCTTAAGGGTTAGGATATATACGATATGCTACTTATAGACTTATTCCTATATTATCTAAAGATTATACCGGGAACTAAACTATAGTGCTATAGTAGAAAGAAGAGATAGAGTGCCCTAGAATAATACTAGATAAATAAAATTATTCGTAAGAATATTAACTTAGGAATTTATAAGTATATAGTAGCGGCTAACGGCGAGTTAAGCTAATAGTTAGCGGAACCTATTATAGTAGTTAAGGACGAGTCTAACTTATAGGCTAAAATACGATTAATAATTAACTATTATAACGTTAACGAAGACTTGCTAGGCACCACTATCCCGTTACTATCGGAGCTTTATAATAGACTCTTAGATCTAAGAATAGGTTTATTTAGTATATTCGACTTAAAGTATAGCTACTAGGCTATACCCGTTATATCTAAACTGCGCCACGTTCTAGCGTTTTAAATCCCTAGCTTTTCCTAATTATAGCCTATAAGGCTCCCTTAGGGAACCTAATCCGCAGCTTATAGCTTTACCGAAATAACGAAGCTAGTATTTAAGGCTATACCCGAACCTCTGCCTAAACTATCTCTATTAGCGGTCCTTACTAAAAGCTATTATATCGCGCCTCTTAATAACTATATAGACGATATCTTCTTAAAATATACTATATTTAAGGAATAATAAGCGTTTATTAGGGACCACTTTCTACTTAGATTATTATAGGCCTTACTCTAGTTAAGTTTTAAGAAGGTCTTTCTTAGTATAATAGAAATCTTAGTAATAAGATAAATATATTATATAAGTAGACGGATTATAATTAAGCTTAGGAGGCTTTAGAAAATCTAAGAATAGCTAGTACTAATAAACTAGAAGTAAGTTAGGGTATTTTTTAGAGTAATCGGACCTTATCGGAGATAAATAGTTAATTGCGCGGAGTTCTCCTAACTATTAACGCGACTTACTTGAAATATTCCCTTCTTATAGGGGCTATTTAAGGCTTTATCTTTCACGATCCTTAAGTCTCTCGCCGAAGTAGTAGTAGCTATCTACGGGCCTTAACTTAATAAGCCGGTACTTATATATATAAATACTTTAAGGTTTGGAGTAGGTTACGTTATCTTATAGGAATAAGGAGATAGCTTAGTGCCGATCTTATACGACTCCTTTCTCTTTACGAAGATATAGCGTAACTATAAAATATATAAGCGAGAACTTTATACTTTAGTCGAATTCTGCTATCGTTACTAATATCTATTTCGTATAGTAGATAAATTAACTATCTTTATAGACCACTTCCCTATTATATAGTTTCTAATATTTAAGGGCTATAAAGGTATCTACGCTTAATAGGTAACTAAGCTACGACTACTAAATATTAAGATTACCTACGTTAAGGGTTCGCGAAACTAGGCTACGGATAGTTTATCTAGGACTATCTTCCTATCTAACGAATACTAAGCTGCGGATATTATTAACTAGGGAATAGTTAATATAAATACTAGATTATAGAAATAGAAAGATAGCCTATAAGGCTATAAGGCGCTCCTTAAACACCTAGCGGGTATGCCCCTTAAGAAACCACCTATTAATAAGATAAGCGCCCCTTTACTATAACTAACTGCACTCTAATAGAATGCCTTATTAGCCTTATAGACCTAGGAAAAATAAGATAATAAGACCCGAGTAAACCTCTAAGTAGCTATAGCACTTATAAAAGAGGCGGATAGGGCGTCGAGGCTATTAGACTATTATATAGACTACTACTACGTAGATATAGTAAATTAGCTATAATATAGTAAGGTTCCTAATAAGCTTAACCGTATCTTAGCGAATCGTATTAGATAATAAGCGGCATTTTTTAAATAGTTAATATAAACGAATACCCTACTATATTAAGGGAGTTATTTAACTAAGTAGCAGAGATACCTTCTCCGGCATAAGATCCCGTAAGCACTCTACTAAGCTTACGATTTAAGTAGCTATTTTAAGCTAGATATTACGCGTTAATAACTTTATATATATATCTTCTAGCTTAGAATAGCTTAAGATATTATATCCTATATAATAAGTTATAGAGAATATACTTTATATTCTAACTATAAGCTAAAGGCGCCGGATTAGCTAATCTCTATTTTAGCACCTTTTTAGGTCCTTACTATAAACTATATAGGACTATTCCTAACGGCTATAGATAAGATTAAATTTATACTAGTATTAGTCGATTACTTCTCTCGCTTTATATAGCTTATAGCCTGCCGAATAATAGGAGCCTCGGAGACTATTATTAGCCTAAGGAATTAGCTAGACTTTATTACGATTATACTTATAGCTATCTACTCCGACCTAAGTTCTGCTTTTTTATTAAGGGAAGTCTTAGCTTTTTTAACGGTAAGAGATATACTTTAAGTAATAGCGCTATCTAAGTTATATTATAATATAGGTTTAGTTAAGGTAATAAATAAAATCTTCTAGTAACTCTTAAAGGGGTTATAGCCTCCTAAAAATACTTAGTCCGAATATCTGCTAATAGTTATACGGTAACTTAACTATAGGGTTATTAGGACCTTAGGCTACTTACCTACTAAAGTGCTTTACGGAATAGCTTAAACTAGTCTAAACCTATTTTAATCTGTAGGATTACTACGTGAAGCTTTAAGATCCGGGGAGTAGGTAGAATAGCCCTTATAAGGGAGATATACTAACCTTATTATAGAATTTATAAGCTAAGCTAAATACCGGAGATAGGCAGCTAGAGGTAAGTTTAACGAGATTATATATTATAGGATATCTATCTACGATAAGAGAGACGAGTCTAGTCTAACCCCTAGTATATAGAAACTTAAGCTAACGTAGATTAGGCCGTTTAAGCTATATTACTAGGTTAGGAGGATATCCTAGATATTAAGGCATATTAACTATTTATCTATTAAAGGGGCCTAAGGGCTATTATTCTATAAGGACTCGCTAAAGAAATACTATAACCGACCTAACTATTTAAGACCTAATAATTAGCTGCTACCTAGTAAGCTGGCAGGCCTGCGGAAACTTTAAGTATAACTACGTTATTTTCCTTCCTTTTTCTCTTCTTATATAACTTTTCTCTTCCCGCTTTATATTTTATAACCTTACCTTTTTATCCTCTTATAATACTAACCTTTTAACTAACTACGTACTATAAAATAACCGCACTATCGTGCACCCTTATTTTTCGAGCTTCTTTATAACCTATTTATATATTCCTTGCTTTTTTTTTCTTTAAGATAGCCCCGCGACTATCTAAGGATAAGGCCCTTATAACGAGCGTATCTTAGGATACGAGAACTCGAGAAGATATACTTAACTTTATTTCCGATAACGAAAACTTACTATACTAACTATCGGGCGAGTTCGATATCTATAGTAAAGATAAAGACTTTAGAGGAGTATTATTTAAAGTATTTTATAAAACTTATCGCGATAAGAAGCGTTCTATCCGCCCGGATAAATATATCCTACCTATAAGGATACTGCACGACTGCTTCCTTTAGTCGCAGGATGCGAACTTTATTTTCCGCAGACTAGGATAAAGTGCTAAAAGGGAGCCGACGGACGAATACCCTTTACCTTTACTAGCAGACTCTAATAAGCTGGCTAATATAGCGGCTCCTATATAGGCAGCTTCTAAGGCAGAATTTAATAAGGTATACGCTTACCTTACCCGCGATTACTATCTTAAATAGATTAAGATTTTAAAATCTTAGAAGAAAGTAATAAATTATATAATTAAGCTAGCTAATAGTAACTTTAAAAATAAAGCTTAAGATAGCTAATAGGTAGCTTAGCTAGTTATTAGGACGATATAGATAAAAGTAGAAAATAAAGTTATTATACCCTATATTACTAAGTTATAGGGGGTCTCTAAAATAGAGGCCCTTAAGTTATAGTACCTACCTATATACCTATATACCTTAAAGGAGCTGTTCCTTATCGCTAATAACGTTAGCATTATATTTTTTATCTTAGCTTAAACGCCTCTATAAGACTTCTATAGCTTAACGCTTAAGGTTAACGATTATATTAAAAACCCTCCTAATAACCTCTTAATTAATAGCATAACGGAAGTTTAAATCGAACACTTTAGATATTAAATCTATCAGGCAGTATTACGTCGAATTTATTATATATTATACCCGGCGTTAGGTAATAAGATAGAAATATATATAGCGCTAGCGAAGACTGCTAAGCGGATCGATAAACTATAGACTAACCTAAGCCCTAATAATAACACTATATAAACTATAATAGCCCCTATTAAGTTATTAAATGCCGGCTAAGGTACGCTAAAACGATTACTCGATAAGGTAGCACGGGATAGAGCAGACTATTAGGCGGCCACGAAGTATAAGCGATAAAAACTACTAGTAAGAAAGCTACTACCGATAATATTAGCTATAGTATTATTATTATCGCTAGCGATAGCTACTAAGGTGAAACCTATAAGTAAGGGTTATATAACGAAATAGATAAGCTATTTTAAATAGGACGTGCTAAGTAAAAGAGCCCTAGCTTAGACCCTTATAGTTAATAAGGCTCCTCCTATTACTATTTCTAGTTCTAACTCTTCCTTAAGTAATAATAGATAAGTTATTAGCTAATAAATAAACGACGTATTTATAGAGAATGCCGCCACTAAGCCGATAATAGTAGCTAAATTAATAACTAGTTTAGCGACCGTTAGGGATAATAAAGAGGATAGAGAGGCATTTATAACTAGAATATAAAAGAAGATTAATACTCTTTTTAAGGCTAATAACTATAACCTTAAACTTAGACATTTATCGCCTCCTATTAAGTAGATAACACAGGTTAATAGCAGACTTTAAGCACTTAAGTAAGAGAATAATAAGTTGCGAAAAGAACTCCGTAACAATTAGGTTCTTTTTAAACAAACCTTAGACATTATTAAGGCACTTAATAGACCTAACCGGATAGTATTATCTATAAAGTCTTTATCTATAATAGAATCTAGCGAAATCTAATTATTTACTAAGCTATTATAGCCTATTTCTTCCTATTATTTATTTCTTTCTTATTTATTAGCTTACTCTTTATCCTTCCTTTTATTTATTTTATTTTTAGATTTTAATTTATTACTTTAATATTAGTAATAGACTAGCTAGAGGGGGAAGGTTAAAAGGGAATAATATTATTCCAGTTATATATAAAAACCGATACTAAACTTATACGAATCGTGCTCTCCGCTTTAATACCCCGAGAATATTTAGCGACACTATTCTAATATATATAATATTAAGAGGAGAGGCGGAGAACGATAACTAGCTATTCTCGTAAGTAAGAGACGGGTAAGCTTCTATTATCCGTCTTAGCTTTAGATATAATAAGCTAATATTATAGCTTCGTCTAGTTTTAGAATTCGTCCTAAATATATATTAGATCGGTTTTAATACGATTACTAATTGTATACTCGTGCTTAGTATCGTAGCAGGTTAATAATATAAGATAGGAACTAGCGTTATAGCCTCGCTATAGTGGAGGATATTAAAAATAATAATAGTAAACTAGCGTTAAGGAAGCGAAATCTCTCGATAAATATGTGACCGTTTTATTCGGTTTTCCGTTATTATACGAATTTTATATTATGGTATCGGAACGTTTTTTAGCTTAATTCCCGTAGCTATTTAAGTAATGCTCCTTAGATAAGTTAAAGAAATTATAAGATAGTCGATTAACTTTCTACGTTCTTTGCTTTTAACGATACCTTATGCTAACTTAGCCGATACTTACCTTAGCGTATTATTATACATAATCCTACTCTTTAACTAGCATAAGGTTAAGATCTCTAACTTTAGCTAGTTAAGGTATATAGTAATTTTCTATAGGAAAAGAGATAAGGATTTAATTTCTAATATAACGATAAAAGGTAAAGAGAGCGTTTTAGGAAGAGTAATTTAATTAAGGCCCGAAACTTTAGAATAATCCCTTATATATATATATATATTATAAGACCTTATATAGTTTTTTCCCACTTCCTTAATTAGGGATACCTGCTTATTGCTAGTTTATTTTTAGTATATATAGTAAACCTCCCTCCCTATATTAATAATATAAAACCCTATTTAAATTTTTCAGTATTTTTATACTTTATTATATAATGTTATATAACTCTATATATTTAGCGTATTATATTTTTATAATCTTATTAATATACGCTATAACCTATACTTACGTAGATAAAAAAAAACTATATATAAGCTACCCCTCCGTCCTTTTACCCTTTTATCCTTCTACCTTAATATATATACCTTAGCGGCAGCTATCTATTTCTAC
The DNA here is from genome assembly GCA_003339415.1 of Ophiocordyceps camponoti-saundersi (nom. inval.). Taxonomy (NCBI): domain Eukaryota; kingdom Fungi; phylum Ascomycota; class Sordariomycetes; order Hypocreales; family Ophiocordycipitaceae; genus Ophiocordyceps; species Ophiocordyceps camponoti-saundersi. The sequence continues at coordinate 34,602 of PDHQ01000321.1, forward strand.
CCGCTATAACCTAAATTGCCTACGTTATTTCTAACTATACTACCCTTATCTTATTATAATACCTCTCGATATACCTGCTAGTTGTCTACCTTCTCCCCTCTCCGCACTACCTACCGACTTAATCGACCTTACTTCTTAAAGCGAGTCGCCGTCTCTAGTAAACGTGATCGACTTAATAAGTACCGATTCTCTCTTATAACCTCTATCTACCCTAGCGAAGCGACGCGAAAATTATATTATATAATAGGCTATCTCCTCCGCTATTATTACGGCTATTAATAACGCTATATTATCCTTTACTTAAGGAAGCGGACGCGTCTATACCGGTCTTCTTACCTCCGCTATTAAAAATATATTATCCCGCTTTAGTTACTTTTATTCTAGCTATTAGCGTTATCTATTATAATAATACTAAATAAACCCTACCTCCCCTACCCTCCTATGTCCGGTATTATTATATCTTTTCCTAGTATTTTACGATATTTAGAATTAATAGATTAAGGGTATAGTTATAAATCTATATAGTAAGTATTATCTAAAATATATACTTCGGCTTAAAATTTATAATTATTTTTTATAAACCTCTGCTAGTATATATAGGCCTATATATAAATATATCTAAACTATCTTTATCGAACTAAATATATATACCTTATTTAATAGGAGCTATTCTTATCCTAATATAAGGCCCTCTATAAGATTATCTACGATCTATGCCCTAGTCCTAACTATTCCGATATACGGCGTTTTATCCTTTATACCCGGGATATAAACCGTAAATTCCGCCTAACCTTCTATCCCCTAATTATTAAAACCTTTAACATTAGTTAACTTCCTTATATCTTTCTTTAAGTATAAGATAAAGTCTAGCTAGTCCCTTAATATAAAGTATTCGTAACTAGTGTTATTAATATAATACTCTCGTATCCTTATATAGCCTTTTTTGCTAACGATGTCGAATATTACGCTATATACCGTTATTAGTATTATAAGCTATAATGGTTTTTTAAATCTTTTAGCCTATATAGTAGGAATACCGATACTAGTTCCTATAACTTATTATAAGTCTTTACGTTAACTATTTAAACTTCCGCCCTTATTATCTTCTATACGCTTTTTATCTTATATTATTATCCTTATCCTAAATATTAGTAGCTAGTAACTACTTATAAATTTATCCTTATCTTTCTAGTTTACGAACCTTTCTTTCCCCTATACCCTAATGCTTAATATATCTAATATATATTTTTAATTATAACGTCCTCGATTTAATTATATATATAACGTTAGTTATATACGCTATTACTTATAAAATATTAGCACTACTCCTATAATATACGATAACTTACTTATTATCTTCGCTCTATAAGATATGCGCTAATATATTCTTTCGTTTATTACTTCGTTACTAGAACTATTTAATAGAGATATAGAACTTATATAAGATATACCCCTATATATAGTTTTATAAATTTAAAAGGTCCTCTCTCTTAACTATATCTTATCTTACTAGAAATTAAGTTACTACCTATATATTATATTGCTTAACTCGTTCCTCTAATTTTATACGTAATCTAATACGAAACTTTACTATAAATAAAATAATTTATTATTACTTCTAATTCCTAACCCCGATTCGTATTATATTCTACCGTTACTACTTTATCTATTATTTTATTTTTCCCGCTTAGGTTAACTATTCTATATAAATATATTTAGGCTCTTTAAGAATAAATCTGCGTTATTTAACATATCTTACTTTTATTATTTCACTTTAAAGTCGTTCCCTTATCGACAAATTAATATTATATATATAAACTTAGTATACTACGCTACTTATATATTGCCTACGCGTATCATGCCTATCCTTCCCTCTTCTTATCCCTATACTAATCTTCCTCTACGTCTAACTATATATCTATTAAAATATATATACTACTTTTATATATATAATTTATTTCTATTTATTTAAGTTCTCTTTATTAA
>PDHQ01000322.1:0-36228 GCA_003339415.1 Ophiocordyceps camponoti-saundersi (nom. inval.)
TTATTATAGCTTTTTTTAAGCTTTATATAATACTATTAATTTATATAAGGGAAATTTACTAATATTTTTATATCTCTTTATATAATTTTTTTAAAATTAAGAAAAAAATATTAAAAAACTAAGAAAAACTATATTATACTTATAGCTTACTAATTAACTTATAAAAGTTTTTTATTTATTTATTTATTTATTTTATTATTTTTTTACTATACTTTTTCTTACTTTATAATATTAATTTCTTCTTTAAAATTCGTAGTTTCTTATTTTCTTAGCTTTTATAAGCGTTATTTATTATTCTTAATTAGAAAAATTATATAAATCTATTTTTAGAAAAAATTATAAAAAATTATAAATGATTTTTTTAAAAAAATCACTTATAATATAATTTTTTTTACGTGATTTAAATCACGGATAAAAAAAATCACTTATAAGTAATTTAAATTACGGAAAAAAAAAATCACGAAAAATCACTCACATAATCACTTATAAGTGATTTTTTTCTAACCCTGCTAGTATATACCTCCCCGGCCTCTAGGTACGTACTACTTAACTTTTAGGTACGTAGCTACGTACCCCCTCTACGCACGGTATATACCTAGGTATATACCCTTTTTTTAAGCTTTCCTAATCGGGAAGCTTTCCTAATTAGGAAGTTAGTCTTTATAAATTAGTAACTTAAGGCCTAAAGGTATATAAAGGAGGGGGGGGTCGCTCTTACTAGTATAAGTAAGCTATTATTATCTTATTATTTTTTAGTAATTTTAACTATATAAGTAATCCTTAGCGCGCGTAACTAGTTTATAGCTAACTCGTGCCGGAGCAGAATACCCGCTAAACCCGACTTTCCTTAAGCGGTATCTTATATAAGGTATATTAGTACGCTTATTAGCTTTAAGGACCTTTATTAGATATAAAGAAATAAGTACTCGGCCCTAGCGTATATCTATATTTACTAATAACTAAGGTAGACTATCTAAGCGTAGCCTATATTAAATATACGAATAATTATATTAGGTACTAGTAGATTAATAATCCCGCTATAGCTAAAGCTATTTATATTATAGTTAAGGTCGCTTACTAGCTAAGCTTCGATTATAATACCTAAATAGTAAGTAATATTAAGGTTATATTAAGTCCGCGGTAAGTTTTATACTAATAAATATAGTAGAAAAATATAATTTAGCGCGTTAAAAAAAATACGCGCTATCGCGCGTTATAATAATATTTACGCTAATTAAGTTATATAAGTAGCTACTAGCTATATATTATTTTAAAGCTTATAGCCTCCTATTATTAAGGAGGACTTTATTATTAAGGCGACCGAAAGTTTAATTAGCGCTAACTAACTTATCGCTACTATATTAGCTTAGATATAAAAATAGCGTATTTTCTATATATAAGTAATTAACTTTTTTAAATAGTTAACCGAGGAGCTACGCTATATCCGCTATACTACTAAAAATAATATGCGCTTATAAGGGAGCCTATCTCTTACTAATCGTCCTCCTATCCTCTATACTCTATCTCTTATTACTAATTCTGCTTCCGCCCCGGTACCTATTAAGTCCGAGTCCGAGTCTAAGTCGGAGGCTAATAAGCTTAGTAAGCCCGAAACTACTCTTACCCTAAGCGTTAAAGTTACCCCCGCTATTAAGAAAGATATTACTAGCGCTTATACTAAAACCGCGCTACCTCCTTATAAGAAGATCTCTAATCCTATTTAAAATAATTCGGTTAATAATATATTTAGTAACGAAAACTTTATAATACTAGTTAGTAACTATACCGTATCTAATAAAAAGAAAGAGCTAGTAGTAAAGGAGGAGTAAGTAGCTTTAATTCGCGCTTATAATCGTAATTAAGGTCGGGGCCGCGGCTAAGGCCGTAGCTAAGGTAAGCGCGGTCGGTCCCGCGCTTTACGTAGTTAAGTTAATACCTTATATATAGTTAAGATAATCTAGCTCCGGGGCTAGGTAAGCGGCTAGTAAGATAAATAATAAAATTATCGCTATAAAGCGGCCTTTATATATTTATTACGAGGCCGAAGGCCCTATCTCCTTTATTTATTTTACTTTTATAAAATAATATTATAAGGTTAAATTAGCGTAATTATTTAAGCGAAAGAAATTAATATATAAGTTTAGCTACGAATTAAAAATTATTAAGCGTTTTAATAAGGTTACGCTAGTCTTATATTAGTTACTAGTTAATATTAAAAAATAGCTTATCTTTATAAGTAAAAATATAGTTAAGAAAAATATATAATATTATCTTATCTTTACTATTATAAAGGCACCGTCTTAAAATTACCTTAGGGACCTTATAAGCTTAGAGAAAAGAATTAAGTTTAATATATTTAGTCCGAAATTATATAAATATTATACTAATAAACTTAGAAAGTCCTTTATAAATACGTAAGGTAGTTTTAGCCTTAAGCTATAGCGGTTTATTAATAAGGTAGCTATAAGATTACTTATACTTCTTAAGCTTACCTTCTCAGGAATATTATTAGAGGAGCTATTTTTCTTAGAGTTTAATATCGAAGTCGCGTTACGTATATCTAGCCTCCGGTTTAAGTCTAGTTTATATTTTATAAAATTCCTCTAAGTTTTATAATACTTAATATTTCTATTAATAAGGGCGCCCCCTACGCTTATATCTAACTTACTTAGTAGCTTTCTTTACTATAATATAGATAAGGTTTACTATACTTATATATTAAAAGCGGTAGTAAATATAAGCTATTTAGTAAGTAAGGTATAAGTTAAGGGGGGGGATAAAAGCCTTTATTTTAATATAGTAGAGAGGGGTAGCCTTATAGGCTTTAGTAATAACTTTTAGGTATTTAGACTATTCTATAGCTAGCGCCTTTATAATAAGGCTATATAGTTTCCCTCTTAGTTATATAAGTAAAGCGAACTAAAATATACTAAATATAATCGCTAATCTAATAGCTTTAATATATACTTTCCTTACTCTTAATAAGGTATAACTTTATATTAATATAGTAATCTTAGTAAAGGCTAGGTATTAGCGCTTAAGTTTAGTAGCGAGTTTTAAAAAGTAAGATTTTTATTAAAATTTATAATATAGCTAAACCCTTAAAAGTCTTACCTTTTATATAAGCTATACTATCTCTATACTAAGCTAGAGCTAAGTTATATTTACTTTCTTAGCCTTCGTAAAATATATTAACTTACTTTTAGCTAGCTAAAAAGTTATTTTATACTTAAGGGCTTATTATTCGTAAATTCGCTACGCTTACTTAAGTTAGAGGAGTACCTAAGCTTTATCGCGGCTAATACTAAGTATATTAATATTATCGGCGAAGCTTATCGTAAGTAGTTTAGTTATTAAGTTTAAATATTAATATAGTAAGAATATATATAATAGGAAAAGGACTAATAATATAAGGGACTTTTAGGGGACCCCTTACTAAATTAGGAAGGCGTTACTAAGCTTATAGTTAAACTTAAGCTATAAGGTTTTAGTAATAAGATAAGAACGAATAAATATTATAACTTATTTAGGAAAGCTTAAGTAATTAAGAATAATTATTAGCTTATTATAAAAAATATAATTAAAAGCTTTAATAAAATCTAATAAAAGGAGTAAGGCGGTGCCGCCCTAGTTTTAGATAGTCTTAATAGTTTTAATAAGTATAAGGATTACGGTATTAGTAAAGCGTTATAGCTTATTACTTATTTAGCTATTTAAGAGGATATTAGCCGCTTCCGCTATAAATATTATTTTCCTAGCGATAATTATTTCTAAAACCTTTCTTATTATATTAAGGAGCGAAATTAGCTTATACCCGCCCGGGGTATAATACGTAGCTAATAATTTACTTATCTTATAGATAACTATAATATTAAAAGCTTTAAATCGTAATAGGAAATAGCTGCTATTAATATAGCCTTAGAAGATTTTTTAGAAAACTTAGATAAGGGGGGGTTTATATCTTTTTAAGAACTTAACTAAAATCTTATTAGAGCTAGCGGACTTTTATAAGGCGATTAAGGAAAAGCAGAGTAAATATTGTCGGTAATAATTAAACGTTTAATATAGAAAAAAGGGAAAAGTTCGTTTAAAGTAAAAGGAGGGGCCGAGGCGGTAAGAGTAGGGAAGAATTACTAGCTAAGTAAAATTACTTTATCCGAGAATATAGATATTAAGTTTAAGTTAGGGCTTTTCTATAGTGTTAATATATATATAGGCTTTAGCGGGGCTTAGCTTCGGAGCCGGGCTTAATATTCTATTATTTAAAATATTATTAAGTTTATTAAGATACTATTAAGGAAATCGCGCTAAGCTTTATAGTAGGCCGCGCTAATTACGGATTTTTATACCTTTATTACTTCCTAGTAATCTTACTAATAAAAGTTAGTAAGGTTAGCTTTCTAATATTTTTAAGCTTACTTTATAGCCGCTATAATAGCCGCTATTGCCTAATTTTACTAATTTTATATTATAAGGTATATACGGACGTATAATAGTATTATAATCTTTACTATTATTTCTAGCTATTTATATAATAAGGCTATTATTTTTTCTAAGTTTTTAAGTATAGAGGTATTATATAGTTTAAGCTTAAGTTAGTTCTATACCTTAGCTACGAGTATATCTAGGTAAAAAAAGCGCTAGATTTTAGTTAGTATAGTGTTAGGGCGGAGGTTAGTATTTACGTAAATAATTTACGGAATATAGTTAGAGCTAATAAAGTCGAGGTTATTTCCTTAGTATATCGCCCGGTAATTTAATATAGCTTAAGCTAAGTTAATAATACTAGTTCGTTTATTATATATTTCTTAAGTAACCTCGCTTAGAAGCGTAACGAGTTTAAGATAGAGGCTAGTTATAAAATCAAGGAAGTTAGCTATTTTAAAAGAGGACTTTTTATAGTAATTTTATAAAGGGTAGTAGAGGTTAAAATCGCTATATAAAAGGGTAGCTATTAGGGTTAAGTTAGGGTAAAAAAGGTCGCGCTATAAAAGGGGGCTAAATTAAATTACTAATAAAGGTAAGTAAATAAATATAATTTATAATAGAGGTATAATATAGAAAAGGATAGAAGCTATATTAAGTATAGTAAAAAGTATCTAAAAGGAGGGGTTTAGTTATTTATATATATAGAGAATTACTTAGTTATTAGAGTTTATAAGTTTATATAGTAAGATACTAGAAAGCGGAGAGCGTCCGAATTAGTCGCGTTATAATTCCTATAAATAAATAAGATTATAGCTAATAGGGCTATAAAATATAATATAGATAAGGTAGTTACGCTTTTATATATTTTAAAAAAAGGTCTTAATCTTTATTAAAAGTAAGGGAGGTAGAGGTTTACGATTATATTAGTATAAAGGAGGGGGCGGGAGGAGGGGTAAGGGAGGGTGCGGAGGAGGGTATAATAAAGGGGAAAGGGGTAGGAGGGGGAGGATAGGTTCCTTAGGCTTTACCGCTACCCCGTCCGCTATAAGATTCGGGGGTAGCGCCGCTCCCGCCTTAGCCTCTTTTTAGTGCCGGGGCGGGCTTATCGTTTATATTAAAGCGGAGTATAGCTTATAACTATATAGGGGCCGCGCGCGACCGCTTCCGGGACTAAACTTTAGTAAAGCTATTACTAGTTTAGGATTAAGTTAGCTAAGAGTAGTTTTAAAACTTATAAAGTTAGTATACGTAATTACTATATACTTAGTTTTAATATACCTTCGCAGTAAGGTAGTTTTAGGACTATAAGGCGTAGTTCCTCTTATAAAGGATATAGTTCTTAGTACTAGTTTCGGTAAGGGCTAGATATATACTCTCCTTTTCTAAGTATACTATAGCTATATATATTCTATAACGTAGCTACTTTTAGTAATATTTCGCTATATATTTATATTAATAATATTAGTAATATTATCGGGGTTATATTATATTATTATAGATTTCTATATAGGAGATTTCTATATCTATAACTAAGCTATTTTATATAAGTTTATTAGCGTTTATTATATTAGTAATTCCTAAGATAATATAAGTGCGCGTAGCTCCCTTATTATAAAGCTAGAGCGCTTAAACTTAAGCGATATCGATCTTATTATATTTCTTAATTTATTATAAGAGTATATTTTAGTTACTATAGGCGGCCCTTACTCGTACTCCTTTTACTATAATAAAGAAGGTTTTTTAGCTATAAACCGCCCCTTTACCGAAGATAATAAGGATCTACTTAACTAAGCCTACTTATCTCTTATATTCCGGATAGAATATAATTATTACGTCTTTACTAAGGAGTCGTCTTATAGCTAATATAGCCTCGCACTTTAAAGCTATATTCGCGGCCTATATAATCTTTTATAAGGTTAGCTATAAGGTATTTATATTAATTATAATATCTTTTATAAATATAATAACTTCTTTATTAAAGTAACTAAGGATAGGTTTAACTACTATACTATTAGTAATAGTTATAGAAGCTTATAATAGCTAAGTTAGACTAATATCGGGGCTAATAGTTTATAAGAATACTTTCTATATAGCTTAAGTAACTATCTTTTCGATTAACTTAATAATTTTAGGTAAAAGTTAGGTAACGTTCTAGTCCGGGGAGGTTACGAATTTCTTACGGAGTTTAGCTTTAAGAGCTACTATAATATTCTAAGCATCGGAGAACGCCGCGGTAAGCACTACCGCAGCTAGTTTATTATAGGCTTCCTTTATATCGCCGTTATAAAGGTCCCGCACCTACTCCGCTTCTCCTCCTATTTTAACGCTATTATTATATTATCCTTAGCCGGACTAGGGGTATTATAGGGACTATCCTAGTCCCCGCGTACCCCTATCTACGACTATAGGCGCGTTGCCTACCCCTTAGGCCCTAGCCGAAGCCGCTACGGGCGCTATTAACTTCTTCTCGGTAATAAATATATAATAAAGAGCGAAAGGTTAAGTAACGGGTCCTGTCCCGTTTTCGTAGAAAGATTCTTAAATAATATATAATATTTATAGTTAAAAGTCTTTTTTAGTAAGTATATTTTAAAATATAAAGCTTTATTTTTATATAGTAAAAGTAATAATAATAAGTTAAATAGTAAACTTTTTCTATAAGGCTTTTACTTATTTTTTAATTTTAAAATTAGGAAAAGTAAGTTTTAGTTTAATTTATAAATTTAGATTTTTAAAATATTATTTTATAATATAATTTTTAAGAAAAAAGGAATAAGTTATATAAGTTTATTTATATAATTCTTACTTTAAGCTATAATTTATTTTAAAATATTTATAAATTAGTTAATATTTTAATAAATAATAATTTAATTAATTTCCTTAATTTAATTAAAAGTAATATTAAAAATATTAGCTAGCTTAAATTATTTAATATTTTTAGCTTATAGCTAAACTTATTATTTAAATAGTTTTTATAAATTTTATTAATTATATAATTATAAATTATTTTCTAAGTTAATATATTTAAAATAACTTAAGTTTTAAAGTATAATATTATAAAAGTAAAGTACTTTATTAACTATTTATATTAATTTTTCCTTTTTTAAAAAAAGTAAAGGAGGTTTTTCGGAATTAAATAATATTATAAGAGGATTTAGAAAATATTATTTCCTTAAAGTATTTTTCTTTAAAGTAAAAGGTTCTCCTTTTAAAGAGGATTTTTATAGCGTAAAAGTTTTCTTACTTTTATTTAATAAAAAAAACTTAGCCTTTTCCTTACCTTTTTCTTAAAAAAGGAGCTTAGTATTTTTACTATTTTCCTCTTATAAGGCGGGTTACTTACCTTTACTTTTAGTATTACTTATAATTTAAAAATATTCTTAAATAAAAAGTAGCTAGTTTTCTAAGAGAATTTTAAATAAGTAAAGGTATAAGGGATTCGGGCTATGCCCGAATAGCTAAGTTACGTAAAGTAATTAGTTATTTCCGCGCGCAGCGCGCGCGCGGATTACCTACCCCTATTAGGCGTTATAACCCTTTTTCTATAATTCTTTATAATTATTCTAAATAATAAAGTCACCTCCTCGTAAATAGCTTAGAGGCCGAACTTTTATATAAAATAACTATTATTATAATAAATAACCTTATCTCTTAAAAGGTAATTATCGCTTAGCTATAATAATAGTAAGCGATAATTTCTAAGCTATAAGAGGTCCTATAAGCGTAACGTAATATTATTTACTCCTTAATATAATACTAGTAACCTTAGCTAAAGCCCTTGCTATAGCTTTTACGCCGGAAACCTCTTTTATCTAGCTCCTTTTTTAATAGCGATAAAACCTTTTTTTTAGCTTAGTAAGCTTTAATATTATATAAGCTATTAGTAGATCGCGCCTTTATTAGTAATAATTATAATTAATAAGTTTTCCTTTATTAGTATTTATCGCTTATTATTTAGTTAAAAATAGCTTTATTTTTTAAGTAAGGCGAGGAATATTAATATTAAGTTAAGACCTTCTTTAAGTATCTTAATATAATATTTACTAACCCTTACTATTATTAGATAGCTATAATAGAGTTAGAAAAGCTCTCTTAAGGTACCTTTAAGTTATTCTCCGATTTCTTTATTTATTTTAAAATAAAACTATTACTTTTAGGAGGTATTATATAAGTAGATAAAATTAAAGTAATATATCTATATTATATACTTACCCTTAAGTTATAATATTACTATCTTAGACGCGATATTCCCCTTAATAATTATATTTTAATTATAGCTTATATTTATTCTATTAATATTAATATTAAGTTATTCTAAATTAAAAATAAGGGTTAAATACCCTTTTCCCTTACTCCTTTCCTAGCGGCTTAGGATATTAATATACCTATAATAAATATTTACTAAATTAGTATAACTTTAGGGCGTTTTTCCCGCAGTTAGAGACGCGGTAAGTATAAAGGGTAACGTTTAGAACCTCGCTATTCCGCTCCTTATATTTCTATAAAGGAATATAATAAGCGTTAAGTTAAAAAACGTTATCTATATTATAGCTAGGTAAGCTACTTTATAAGGGATTATTTAGTATACTTATCTTCGCCCTTATCCTTATCTATACGCTTTATAGAAATTAGAGAGGCTAACTAGGACGCTTATTTAAATTAGGGAAAAGAATCCTCCTTATACTAAGTCTCTTATAAAGGGAAGGTAATCGCGTTAATTTAATAGATAGTAATTTAAAAAACTAATTTATAGATATTATAAGGAATATAAATATAAATCCTCTCCTTATCCTTATTCTTATAAATTCTATTACCTTTATTAATATAAAAGTAGATAATAGCTATAACTACTACGCTATTATAAGTAAGTCTTAAGTATAATATTATTATTAAGTAGTCTTTATACGTACGTATAAGTAAGAGAAAGTAAAGGTAACTTATATTAAGTATAATTAGAGATAGATACTTTTCCTTTATCGTATAAGGAAAAGCGGCTATATAGCTAGATAATACTTTACTTCTATACCTTTCTTTTTCTTATCTAAGCTACCTCCTACCTCCTAAGTTATACGAGGTACGACTTAAGTAATAATATATATTTCGTTAGAAGCTTCTTTATGTCCGTGCTATCTTTTATATATATATCGTATAGTAAATATAAAGGGGTATAAAAAGATAATATCTAATACTTAACTTTTTTTTTTTATAAAAAAATATACTAAATAAAAAGGTATCGTATAAAGAAAAAACTTTATTTTCCTAAAAAGTAAACGTTTCTAAAAAAAAATAATTATACGATATTAAATAAGTATATAGTTAAAAAATTTCTAAAAGTAAATAATGCCCGTAATACCGTAATAAAAAGAGATAAAGAAAAATAAGCTACCGGCCGAAAAATAAAAGTTAGGTTATTATATAATCTAATCTATAATATGTTTTTATAAAATTTTACTATAAAGGTCTCTTATAATCGTAATACTAAGAAAAATAGGTAGAAAACCGACTTTCTATAACCTTATATTAAAAATACTAAAAAATATTACGAAAAATAGGAATTAAAAATCGGATTTTGCCGCCTTTTACCGCCTTTAGAGGGGTATAAAAACCCCTCCTTACTCCCTCTCTCTTTCTCTCTCTTTCTCTTCCTTTCTTCTTTCTTTCTTCTTTAAGCTAATCGACGAAAATAACGATAATAATTAGAAAGATCTTTAATAAAGATTAATAAGTTATACAATATACTTAAGTTATTTTTATTAATAATTATTAGTTATATAATATACCTCCTTATCTTAATAGCGTTATAGCTTATTAACTTAAGTTTTACTAAGTTTATATACCTTATAATAAGGAGGATAACTAGCGCTTTATATAGTAGATATCCTTAAATATAAGAAAGAAAAGTTTAGCTATTATACGATAATAATACTAATAGGAGAGTAGTAAGCGGAGATCTAACTAATAGCTATACTATTATCTAATATCTTTATTTATTTCGATAATACTTAAAATCTTAAGCGTATTAAGGCTATTATTATCTAACGCCTAAGTTATTTTCTAGTAGTTTTACTTATAAGTTATAATAAGGTAATAGTAAAATTATATTATATTTATATTAGAAATCCTTACTTATTTAATATATATTAAATAAATAGTAATAAGGCTTATATTATTTATATATAGCGGTCTTATATAATAAGATACTTTTTCGTATAATAGGGCCGAGTATCGCAGACTCCTAAGCCGGTACCTTATACCCTAGTAACTACTCTTATTAAGTTGCTTAATAGCCGGCAGCGGGGACGGGTAATAGTAGTACTAGGCGGAGCGCCTCCTAACGCGGAGGAGTATATTACTATCTTAGATAACGAGTAGTAAGGGGGGCGGGGGTAGAAAAGAAATAATAGTAAGGTTAGATAATAAGGAAAAAAAAAAAAAAAATCAGGCGTTTAGGACTTATAGCTTTGCTTTTTATTTTTTAAAATTAAGCGCAGGGGTCGGACGATACCTGGAAAGAATTAATAGTAATTTTTATATAAAAATAATAGAAAAAAAATATAAAAATATAAAAAAAATAAGAAAGTAAAGATAAAGGGTCGGACGAAGTAGAGATATAAGAAAGAAAAGAGTATAAGTCTCATATAACCTAAGTAAGTTATTAGATAATAGCTTTAATCTATAACTTATAGGAATTTATAAAAATAAGGGTTAATAAGGCTAAGTAAGGGCTATCCTTAATATAGGCGTCGGCTAGGTTATTCTTACTATTAATCTATTATATTTCTAAAATTTCCTTACGCTTATATAACTTATAAATAGCTATAATATTAATTATTAGCCGTTTTTCTATTATTAAGCTAAGCCTTACTAAGTAATTATATAATAAATATAAGTTTATATAAAGAATAAGGGGGATCGGAGGCGTACTTAGGGATTATATAATAGCCTAAATAGTTAAGTAAAAGGCTAGGCCGATATTAACGCCGTTTACTATATTATAAAGTTCGCTTACTAAGATACTTTAAGTAACCTTTTTATATTTTATAAAGGTTTAATAAAGGATATTACCTTATATAATAAATAAGTTAAAAGACTAGTCTTTTTTACTAAGGATAATTAAGGTGCTAAGCTATAAAGTAAGGTCCCTATTATTCGTAAATAACTTATTTATAAAAATAAATAGTTTTATATAAGATAGGTTAAGTAAAATAAACTATAAACCGCGGGTAGTATTATTAATCTACTATTAGATATATTTATTAAGAGCTAAAATATCTTACGAGGAAGGATTAGTTACTTAAGTAGCTACTATAAGGTTATATAACGCCTTTAGTTAATAAGTAAAAGTAATATATACTCCTCGGGCTTACTAGCTAATAAAGTCCTATAAGGTAGTATTAGCAGTTAGGTTAATAATGTAAAGGCCCTTTACTTATCTTTTCTATATAAAAACGATATCGTATAATTCGCGCGTAATATAACTACCGTTAAAGTTAATAGATAAGCTATTAGTAAGGAATATTTTAAGCTTCGTACGAAGCTCTACTTATTTTAACTTATTTTTCTTAAGTTTAGAGAATATATTAAATATAAAAAAAATATATTATCTATTTATAAGCTTATTATTCCGAATAAGTTAGGGCCGGCTATTATAAATAAAAAATATAAATCGTATAATAAGGGCGTTATATAAAAATTCGTACGATAATAATTATAATATATTTTAAACTAGTATAATTTTAATTTTACTAGCTTATATAATAGCTTCTTAATATATAAAAGAGTATAGGGTAGATATTAATCTTATAGTTTTTTAGGAAAGTACGCGTATATTATATAACTTAAAAGATTAGCAGATTACGTATATACTTACGTAATATCTTATAATTCGCCTTAGTAGTTATATAACTTTATAAGGGTAAGTTTAAGGGTAAAAAGAAGGCGCTATAATATATATAGAATTATAAGTAATTACGTAAGTATTTCTTCCTTACTATTATCGCCGTACTCTTAAATAATAAGCTAGGATTTCTTATAAGGTTTATTATTTAGATTCTTTACCTCTTATATAAGACGCGTTTTAAAAATATATCTTATAAGGTCCGAGGAAGGGTTATATTAGATAAAGGTAAAGATTTCCTATATAGAGAGGGTATTAATTTCCTTACGGTTAAAGGCCTTAAATAGTTATCCTAAAGTAATAATAATACCTTATTATTATAATTATATAATAAGTGCGTAATTATCTTTTTCCTTCGTAGTAACGAATATAAAAGGAAAAGCTTTATATAAGTCTTTATTATATAGGGGTATAATCGGGATTTTAAACTATACCTTTTTCTCTATAAGTATAATAAGGAGAGAGCGGAGATAGGGTTTAACTTATATTATATAAAATCTAGTTAATCCTATAAGAAATTTAAAGATAATATCCTAGCTATCGAAACTAGAAATATAGAAAGGACCTTACTATTTATTCTTTTTACGCTAAATAAAAACTTCGCTTTAAAAAGGAAGCGATAAGATATTATATAAGTTAGGTTTATTTTAGGTATAGAGAGCGCGTAAAACGTCCGCTTAAGCCTTAATTTATTATACCTATCTTATAGCGTGCTAAATTACTCGGGCTCTTATAGTAATATTAAGGGCTAAGGGTAAGTTATATAAAATATAAGAGTAAGCGCTAAAAATAAGAAATATTAAGATAAGGCTATCTAATCTAGCTATATTATTAATAGCTTTAATAGCTATCTAAAAAATAATTATATTATTAGTCTTAGTGCTAATTTCTTATCGTAAAATATTATACGCCCGCCTAAGAGGGGCGTATATACGTTTAACCTTACTAATTACCTAATACGCTTTAACGGGCATTTCTTTATATATAATACTAAGTAGTTTCACGTTTATATAAAACTTTAAAGAGGAAAAGTTAATCCTAATATTATAGGAGATAATATCTAGTAGGCCTTAATATATATAAGTCTAGCACTTATATAAGGCGTTTTAAGCGTTTACCGCTAATATACTTTATACGAAAGCGGCGGCTTAGAAAGATATAGCTTCGTTAATAGTATATAAGACTAGCTTACCGTAAAGGTAAAAAACGTTAATAACTAGTAAGTAATTAAATTTGCAGTTATCTTTAAGGGAGAATTTAAATCGCTAAGGTTTTAAGTCGTATAACTAATATTAGTAGTATAAACGTCGGATTAATTTAAAAGCTATAAGGGTTATATTTAAAAAACTAGCTTTCTTTAGTAAGTTATAAAGCTATTATATATAAAGGTAGCTAAAATATTAATAAAGCTATCGTAACTCTTATTCTATATAGTATAATATAAATTCTTACTTTAAAACGTTAAAGAATAAATATCCCTATTTCTTAATAATAGGAACTATTATACTATTATATTATACGATAATATCCCTTATATTATTATAAAAAGTATAAAAGCGGTCGGTATTTTTAAGATTAAAAAGAAATAGGGTAGAAATATTAAGAATATAATAAAGGACTTTACTAAAAAGGTTTTATATAATAATAGTTCCGATTAGCTTAATAAGTTTTAAGAAGCTAAAATAGAGTATATTCTTAGTTAGGGTCTAGTTAATAATCGTATAAGGGTATTTCTAGATATAAGCTTCTACTTATAGTTTACCTATAATCGAGATTTATATAGCTTCTATATTCTAAAGCTTACCTTAGTATATTATATAATATATATTTAAAAGGAGGAATTATTTTACGGGAACTGCTAGGGCCTTTAGTTAGTAAATATTATCGCTAGTAAGGCGGTATATATAGGCCGCTATAGTAAAAAATAAAACCGCGTTTTCGCTGCTAATAATTTCTTTTTTAATATCGGAGTCTTTATTATATAATTATAAAAACTAGGAATCTTATTTATTAAAACCTTTATACGATAAGAGGAATACGCTAAATTCTTCCTTTATAAGGGGGTCCTAGCTAGTTTTATTATAACTAGTAAGGTATTACTTACGTACGCGTTAGATATTATCTAACTTATAGTTTATAAACTAATATCTTTCCTTTTTATATACGAAGTACCTTCGTATTATATAAGGTTAGAACTAGCGTCGCTATAAGGAAAAATATTATATAGGGGGCGATTATCGTTAGCGGGGAGTAAAAGAAGATTATCTAAGGTTTATATAATACTTATTATAATTAAAATAGCGTTATTTAATAAAGAACTAGTTAGTAGTTTTATCTATAGCGATAATAAGGGAGGAACGGAGGCAATTAATAAATATTTCGTACGATATATTTTAGAATATTATAGCTAATTTAAGTTCTAAAACGCCGCGATAAGCTTATACGATAGTAGTAAAAAGTTACTTTTCTCCTTAATAGTTAAGTTTAAGGGCTTATTAAATAAGTTAAAGTTTATTAAGGAGGGTATTAAGTAAATTTATTATAGTTTTATTAGGGTTTTCTTATCGTACTATATTAAAAGAAAAAGTAATCTAATCTGTCTAATATAACGAATAGTTCGTATAAATATTAAAGTATATATCTAAAAAAGTATAAATTTTATCTTATTATTTATCTAATCCGATAAAGTATAAATAATAATCTTAAGCTTTATTTAAAAGGATATTTAGAAAAATAGCGTAAAATTAATCTTTTATTATACTAATATAGGAGTAATAGCTAATAAAAATTCTAGCCTTATCGATTAGTATATTATATAGCCGCCTTATATAGCTCTAATCTTTTCGCTAACTTTTAAGGAAGGCGGTAACTTTGTCTATTAAGGCTTAATTTATTAGTTCTAGGAGGGTCTAAGTTAGGGTTGCCGAGGGTAGCTATATATTTAAGTTATATAAAGCAGTTAACTCCTACATATAGGTTATATAAAGTAGGGGTTTAGCTAAGACACTTCGTAGTAGCTATATTAAGATATATCTTAACTTAAGGGGCTATACTAAATATAAAGCTTATATTATATAATCTAAAAGAGTTAGTTCGGAAAAGGGGGGGTAGTTTAACTATATAAAAGGGGCTTCTTATAAGTTAGGGCGTAAAACATTTTTTAGTTTAATCTTAAGGAGTTATATAAAGCGTTTAATTAATATACCGTTTCTAATAAGTAAGATATATTATATAACTATAATTTAAGTTAGTGTGAGGGATTCGGGCTATGCTTAAATAACTAAGTTATATAAGGTAATTAGTTATATCCGCGCGCAACGCGCGCGCGGATCGCTTACCCCTATTAAGCGTTATAACCCCTTTTATATAGCTTTTTATAATTATTTTAAATAATAAAGTCACCTCCTTATAAATAGCCTAGAGGCCGAACCCTTATATAAAATAACTATTATTATAATAGATAACCTTATCTCTTAAGAGGTAATTATCGCCTAGCTATAATAATAATAAGTAATAATTTCTAAGCTATAAAAGGTCTTATAAGCGTAACGCGATATTATTTACTCTTTAATATAATATTAGTAACTTTAGCCGGAGCCCTCGCTATAGCTTTTACGCTAAAAACCTCTTCTATCTAGCTCCCCTTTTAATAGCGATAAAACCTTTTTTCTAGCTTAGCAGGCCCTAATATTATATAAGCTATTAGTAAATCGCGCCTTTATTAATAACGATTATAACTAATAAGTTTTTTTTTATTAATATCTATTACTTACTATTTAGTTAAAAGTAGCCCTATTTT
Source organism: Ophiocordyceps camponoti-saundersi (nom. inval.) (assembly GCA_003339415.1). NCBI lineage: Eukaryota > Fungi > Ascomycota > Sordariomycetes > Hypocreales > Ophiocordycipitaceae > Ophiocordyceps > Ophiocordyceps camponoti-saundersi. Next base: position 16,125 of record PDHQ01000322.1, read on the forward strand.
TTAAGTAAGGTAAAGAATACTAATATTAAGTTAAGACTTTTCTTAAGTATCTTAATATAATATTTACTAACCCCTACCGCTATTAGATAGCTATAATAAAGTTAGAAAAGCTCTCTTAAAGTACCTTTAAGTTATTCTCCGATTTCCTTATTCGTTTTAAGGTAAAACTATCGCTCTTAAGAGGTACTATATAAATAAACGAAATTAAGGTAATATATTTATATCGCGTACTTACCCCTAAGTTATAACGCTACTATCTTAAACGCGATATTCCCTTTAATAATTATATTTTAGTTATAGCTTATATCCGTTTTATTATTATCGATATTAAGTTATTCTAGATTAAAAATAAGAGTTAAATACCTTTTTCCTTTACTCTTTCCCTAGTAGCTTAAGATATTAATATACTTATAATAGATATCCGCTAGACTAATATAACCCTAAGGCGTTCTCCCCGCGGTTAGAGACGCGGTAAATATAAAAGGTAGCGTTTAAGACCTTACTATTCTACTCCTTATATTTCTATAAAAGAATATAGTAAGCGTTAGGTTAAAGGATATTATCTACGCTATAGCTAGGTAAGCTATTTTATAAGGGATTATCCGGTATACCTATCTTCGCCCTTATCCTTATCTATACGCTTCGTAGAAATAAGAGAGGCTAACTAGAACGCTTATTCGGATTAGGGAAAAGAATCCCCCCTATACTAAGTCTCTTATAAGGGGAAGGTAATCGCGTTAATTTAATAGATAATAGTTTAAAAAACTAATTTATAGATATTATAAGGAATATAAACGTAAGTCCTCTCCTTATCCCTATTCTCGTAAATTCTATTACTTTTATTAACGCGTAAGTAAATAATAGCTATAACTATTACGCTATTATAAGTAAGTTTTAGGTATAACGTTACTATTTCTAATATATTCCTCTCCTTACTTTATATATAATTTATACTATAATTTAAATCCGCTATTAGAAATAAGTTTACTTTAAAGACTCCTCCTTAATTTATTATATTATTTAATTTATTATTAATATTAATAGCTAGTAAACGCTTATAGTTATATATATAATCCCTAGCCTAACTTAAAATATAATCCTTAGCTCTTTTTAGATAGCGTAGTATAATATATCCCTTTATATAAGATAATAATATCTTATAGTCTACTTTATAAATAACCTCGTTATCCCGTATAATAAAACGTAAGTTTAAAAATATTAAATAGTTACTATCTTAAGCTTAACTTTTACTATATTAATAAGGCGCGAATCTTATTAGTAAATAAGCTATTATTTCCTTACTATAAGCTTATAGGATATTTTACGCGTTTTATAAATTAAAATATTATCTCCTTTTACTTTACTAGTTTCTTTATTTTCTAAAATATTTAATTTTAATAACTTTTTTAATAAAAAAAAAGTAAGTATTTTTCCCCCTTATTATAGTATATATAATTACTATATCTATCTATAATAATAGCTTAATAAATCCTTACCGCTATTATTTTAAGGGCTATTATATAATATACCGCGTAAATACCTCCTTAAAATACGGAAGTAAATTACTAATCTAATAGATAAAAGATAGATTCGCGTAAGCTTATTATTTATAGCCGCCTTAGTCCTCCTAGCTAAAAAGCTTAAGGGCGGCTAGTAGTTTTATATTAATTATCGGGCCTTAAATTAACTTACTAAGTAAAACCGCTATCCCTTACCTCTTATAAAGGAAACTTTATATAATTTTTCTAGCGCCTAGTAGTTTACTAAACTTAATATACGCGCCGCCTTTTATAAAATATATATTATAAAAGGCGAGGAATATCTAATTACTTTCCGTATATATTTTAAGCTATTCGAATACCTTATTTACCTTTTTAGTCTTACTAGCGCCCCCGCCTTATTCTAATAAAATATTAATATTTCCCTAAGCGATTCCTTTAAGAATTTTATTATTACTTACCTTAATAATATTCTTATATATTTAAGTAGCTTATTTTTAGATTATTAGAAAAAAGTCCGTATTATTCTTATAAAATTATAATAAGCTAAACTATATTTAAACCTTAATAAATACGCGTTTATAGTTTATAAAATTAAATACCTTAGGTTTATTATCTACGCTAGATAAAAAGTACGCTTAAACTTAGCTAAGATTTTAGTAATTAGAGACTAAGAAGTATTAATTTACGGAAAAGGTATATATAATTTTATTAGCTTTATAAACTTTTACCGTAATTTTATCCCTTAGTTTTCCTCTCTTATAGCCTTACTTATTACTTTTATAAAATATAACGCTCCTTTTAATTAGACCCTAGCTTATTAAGACGCTTTTAAGTAACTAAAAAACGCGTTTATCTCCTCCCTTACCTTTACTTAATAAAGCCCTAATCTTAATATTATTATAAAAGTAAACTATTTAAGTAAGGTAATTAGTAGCTATCTCTCTTAGCGCGGTTAAGATTAAATCTTATAGCTTATAATATATTTTTTTTAAAAGCTTTAGCCCGCGGAACGGAATTATATAATTTATAATAAGGAGCTTCTTACTATTATCTATTACCTTAAGGTATAATTAGCTAAACTCCGAAGCATCTCCTCCCTATTTACTATCTTTATAAATTATAAGGCCTTAAAGTATTTTATAACTCCTAAAGCTATATCGGAACGCTAAGCTTAATAAGCTAAGATACTTACTTTTTTTAACTTTTATTTATAATACCGCTTAAGTAAGTAAGCTACCTAGCTTAATACCCTCTCTTATTATAATTAAAAGCGACGATATACTATTTTATATTTTAGCTATATTATATAGCTTTTATTTATTTATTTTTTCGGACTATAACCGGTTTAAAGCTAAAATACTATTTTTATAATACTAGCCCCTTTTATAAATAAGTATTTAAGGGAATTATAGCTTATAGCGTTATAATTTAACCCGCTTTATATAGTATAACGTACTATATTATAAGAGGGCGCTTAAAAGTTCCCTTTTAAAGTAAGTATAAAGGAGTAAATTATAAACTATTCCTTTTCCGCTAGCAGCTAGCTATAGTTCCGGGGCTAACTTTAGGTACTATTAGATAGGTATCAGAGGACAAGGTATTAGAGGACAAGGAATAGGAGGAAAAAGGGAAGAACTTAGAGGAATTATTATTATTATTAAACTTACTATTAGACTAATATAAAAGGGATCACGACTACTAATACCTTAACGTATAACCTTATACGATCTAATCTAATCTTATAATTTAAGACCGATTAAGGAATTTTATAATAATAAGACTAGGATTTAGCGCGTTACTATACAAGCTATAGAATTAATACGATAGTATCGTTTAGTAACGATAGCTAAGTATTTAAGGATTTCGGTAAATTACTAAATTAGGAAGCGAAGCGAGTTCTAATTAGGTTAAGCGGGAGCTACCTAGAGTAAGTCTAGCTATAGCTACCTATTATTGCCGGAAAAGCGGCCCTATAGTAAGTAAGGTAGGAAAGACTATATAAGCGAGAATAAGGGGGGAAAAAGGACGAGAGAATATAAGAAAACCCCGTAAGTGCGGATAGTCTTCCCTTTTTTCCTTTCTTTATTATCGCCGAAGGTAGTTAAGATAAGAAAAATATTAAGATAAGTAAGTAAAAAGGATTAGGGGCGTATAATCTTCCTAGATAGATTAACGCTAGAAGTTTTTTAATTCGAAGAAACGGATATACCTAATAAAGGAAGACTTAGTTCCGCTAGATATTTAGTAGTTATAAATATTATAGGCAGAAGTAAGTTATTAAAATATACTTAAGGAGTGCCCTAAGGTAGAAGATTAGAAAATAATATTAAATATAGATATAAGTTTATTATAAGGTTTACTTAGTTTATTAAAAAGTTTACTATATTATTTACTTTATCCCCTTCCCCTAATAAGTTAGACCGGTCTAATAATCGTGCACCTAGTACTAATATAAGGGAGTATTACTAAACTAAAGGGCAAATATTACGTTATAATAGCGTTAACTCTACTATTAAGGCTTAAGCTATTTACTAGATACCCGAAGGACGTCTTAGCTAAAAGGTACCTCGATTAGTATAATATTAAGATAGCACTATTAGGTATCTAAGGAGAGATATATAATATTATTATTAAGGAGATCTTCTCTTTAGGTCTTCGTAGTAAGGCTACCGACTAATATAATAAGTTAGATAACGAAGATCGCACTTAGTTTAAGTTAGCAAATCTATTTATAAATAAGTTTAAGAAGGTAGACTTAATCGTAAAGAGCACTCTTATTATAGAGGCGTATAAGTTTAGTTATAAGAAAGGAGAATTACTAGCTAATTATACGAAATAAGTAAAGGCTTTTTATACCTAAGTAAAATTAGAAACTTAATAGATTTTACTTACTAACTTTTTAAATTAGATAACTAAAGACGCTAAGAAAGATAAATAGTATAAGCGGGCTATTATTAAGCGCCTCTATATTAATAGTAAATAGAAGTTATTAATAGCGACGGTAAGCTTAATATAGTTTAATATTCGACTTACTATATATAACCTACGCGATATAATATCTAAAAAGATTAAGAGAGATACCGATAAAGTACTAGCTATAGAGATAGATTCGTAAAAAGTAATAGCTAAGTAGTAAGAGATAATAACTAAAATAGCTAAATTAATAGAATAATCTAATATTATAGTAGTAAGTAAGTTAAGTAAGTACTTATAGAACTTAGGAGGCTATCTTACTAGCGGATATTCGAGTATATAAGGTATATTTAGATAGATTAGTATTTAAGTATAAAATTAGGGATATCCGTTATAGAATTCTTTAAATATATTATAATAATAACCCCGAGCTCCTAGACTATTAAATATAGGACTTAGATACTAACCTCCTAACTTAAATCTATAGTAGTATTTTAAATATAGCGAATAGGGCTATATAGGCTATAATTATCTATCTATAGCTCCGTTTAATAAAGAAGCGTTCTAGTAGCGGAAAGCTTATTAGGAAACTTACGCGGAGGAGATAAAGAAATAGAGACGCTAGTAACTATATTAAGGCACTAGCCCTAAACCGTTAGTAAAGAATTTAACGGTTATTAGCTTAGATATAAATATTCGATTACTAATAAGATATATAACTAAGATATTATTAGTATTACCTATAGTAAAGAGTTTAGATAGAAAAGCTTTAGATTTTACTACGCCTAATATTAATTCTATATAGGGATAAACTTATACCGCTTAGAAACCTAATATTTAAACCTCTTATTAGAAAGAAAAGATAGTGCTAACTTCTTAACCTACGTAAGGCCGCGTAACTAAACCGCGCTTTAAAGTAAAATTTAACTTAGATAACTTAGATAAACTATAATAGGATAAATTAGAGTAGGAAATTCGTTACTAATTAGTTATATTAAGCACGGAACCTAATAATAACGCTAAGGAAGGCCCGGCTCTAAAAGATATACTGACTCTAACTATTCCTAAGCCTATCCTAAAACTAACTACTTAGTTATTACCCTTAGAAGTAGAAGTTTAGACTTACCCTTAAGAGCTTAAGCTAGCTAAAAAACGATATAAGTTAGAGAAAATCTAAGCTATAGAAGAATATAATATTCCGCTATTTAAACTAAGAGATAGGTTAAAAAATACCCCGGTAATATTAAGTATCCTTTAATTACTCTAGGTTATACTATTAATTTATACGTAACTTAATAGACTAATATAGTATCGGAAGAAAATTAAGTCCCCGAAAAGTAAGGAGGTTATTATAAATCTTATCTAACTATTCGAATCGTAAAACTTATTAGCGGATATTCTATCCTATAATACGCTTAATTAAGTAGTTTAGAGAGATATTATAGCGCTAGCTAAAGCTATCTTATTAATATTAAGGTATATTAAAAGCTATATTAAAAGTTATTAATATATTACTATTATATTAAATAGAGGCTTTATAGTCGATCTAGTTAATAAGGCCTTTATAGCTAATAACGCCCTCCTTATAATCTAATTACCTTAACTAAATATAGTTAGAATAGTAAATAACGAACTCGCGATTATTAAGAGGGTTACCTACTTTCGGGTAATTATAGTAAGAATCTTAGCTAACGTAAAAATATACGTGCTAGGAGACTACGATAATTAGGATATTCTATTAGGCCGCGTATAGCTAAGACGCGTTAAGGCTATAGAATACTATATAAAGGAATAGCTAGAGATTATTAGTTTAGAAGGCACTATTTAGATTATTCTAATTTTCCTAGTACCTAATTTATTTAAGCCGGATAGGAAGACGCTACGAGCCCCTAAATATCTAAAAGCGGTTACTAACGATAAAAATAAGATTATATTCGTCGAAGATAATAAGCTTATTTTAAAAAAGGTCGAGGATATCTTATCCGCTATTACTAAATAACTAGCCTCCTAGGTAAAATAAGACTCTCTAAAAAACTAAGAGCTGCCTCCCGTAAGGGCTAGATAATAGGGTAGCTAAAAATAATATAGAAAAAGATAGATAAAGTATTATAGCCTTAGATTTAGCGAAGGCTAGCAGTATCTATTAGTAAGTAAGTAAAAGTAGTATTACCCGAGTTTATATAGAAAAAAGTATATAAGGTAGTAGGTTTTAAATAGATAGCGGAGAAACCGGAGTCGACGAATAGATAGTTACTTAAGTATTTAAAGTAGCCTAGAGGAGTAGAAAAATTGCTAGAAATAGAATTAGCTAACCCGAAAGAAAATAAGATAGCTAGGAACGAGAGTAATATAGAAAAGGTAATCCGTAACTATAATAAGCTAGATATAATAAACCTTTTAAAATATCCCCGATATCGAATAAACTAAGAGAAAATAAGTAACGAGGATAATATTAACTATATATCGTATCTTAGATAGGTAAGTACTATAATAATAAGTACTTTAAGACCTATATCTTATAAAAGTACTACCCCGGACCTAGTCGTTTGTCCTTTATCGGATACCCTAATTAGGGAAATCGACGCGTAGTTTAAATAAAGCCTTATTACGCTAGGAGATTACGTTAAGATAGAAGAATAGAGAGAGAGGGTTATAAGATTATATTTTACTTATAAGGACTACTTTATTTCTACTTTTAAGGAGATTCGACTTATATAACTAATTACCTATCGAATTAAATTAAAGGAGGGAGTAACGCTAGCCGTATTTAAATAAATAAGGTATAGTAAGCCTAAACGGATCTTTGCGGGCAAGGTATTCCTAATAATAGAAAAAGTAAATATTATTCGACCTATCGGCGATAATACGGAATAGGTAGCTAAAACTTTATTCGTTAAGAAGCACCTATTAAACCCGGCGGCCTAAAGAATAGTTTATAATTACCGCGATATTAATAGGAATATAGTAAAACTAAGATATTTATATTATAACTTAGAGGTTAATTTAGACTAAGTATATATTAGATAACTTATAGTTTTCTCTTAGTTAGATACGTTTAATAAGTTTTAGTTAATCCTAATATAGCTAGAGGATATATATAAGATAGGCTTTACCGCCCCTAACGGTATATAGGAATATATTAATATACCGTAAGGACTAATAAGCGCCCCTTCTATATATATAAGGTATAGGGATATCGCGTTTAGTAGATTAGTATTAGCGGATAAGGTTAAATACTAAACGTTATTAGGTTTTACTATAAAGTACTTAATATTAATATTCGTTTATATTAACGATTATAACCTTAGTAGCGAAACCTTTAATAGATATTTCGATTTCCTTTAATATTAGTACTTCCCTAAAGTAATATAGGCGCTAATTAGTCTCGCAGGTAAGAAGACAAAGCTATTTAATAGCACGGCTAAATTAGTTAAGTTTAAATTAGAAGTAGGGCGATTTCGTTTAAAAACTAAGTATCGGCAGAGATTTACGTAGTTAGGAGACTATTTCTAATAATATCCCCCTTAATCTTAGGAAAAAGTTTAAACGGTGCTATAGCTAACCTTATTCCTTCGTTATTTTATACTAAGAAAAGTAAATAGGGCTAAACTTATTAAGAAAGCGTTCTTTAAAAAGGTAAATAAGGTAACTCTATTAGGACGCTAATCTATATAATTAAAAGCACGATATTAGGACGAACCTATTTAGACGCTAAAGGCGGTAGAAGTTTTATAATTCCTATACTAAGCTATCTAAAATAATATAATATTCGGAGCACGAATAAATATATAATTTCACCTAGTAATAGATATATCCGATACTAGGACCGGGGCCGTTCTCTACTAACTTAATAACTATCCCGATAGAACGTCTATTAAAGACTCTAATTTTTAAAATATAAAAATTATTATATAGATATTATTTTAGCTAAGTAATTTAGAACGGCGATATTTTATACCTAAAAAAGAAATATTAGCTATTATTTACGCGATTAAGGAATACTAGTAAATAGTAAATATATCCCTATATCCCCTTAAGATCTATATAAATTATAAAGGTATTATTAACTTAATAACGAATATAGCGGAAACGTATAATAAAGTTACGAGGTAGATCGACGTTTTTTAAGAATAAGATATTAAATATATCTACCGCCCGAATACGATAAAGATTATTAAAATCGCGGATAGTATATCTAAGTTATATAATACTTTAAAAAGCGACGCTCTAGATATAGAGGGCTATATTATATTAGCGCTAAATATTATTAAGGCTACTCGACTCCTATTAGGTAAACCGCTAGTAGGCAGAGAGGTATCTTACCTTTAGGCGGCTATATCCCCTTAGCTAAGAGACCCGTAATATACGGAAATCGTGCTCTTTCTCGTTAATAGAATATAAGCATTACTAAATAATAAATATCGCTATATCTAAAAGTTAGCTATTAGATATTAAGTTTAGAATAAAATCCTATACTATATCGAATCGAATAAATAGTAAGCTAAGTGCTATTTATAGTCGAATATTCGGTTAAAGTTATAAAATACTTATAACGTATTAGGCTATTTCTCTAAGGAAAAGACTTTAGCGAATTTAAGAGGAATCTTATAATAGCTAACTTATTAATTAGATATTACCTATTATTATATATCCTATATAATTTACTAGCAAACCGCACTACGCTTACCTAAGTTAAAATATAGATAGATTACGATATATAAGCTATAGGAAATAGTAGTCGTTAACTTTCTAGAACCTATTACGCTTATTAGCGCTCGTAGGTATTAATATATTCTAATAGCCGTAGATTATATAACGCGTTTTTTATTAACTTAAGTATACGAAAATATAACTAGCTTAGAGGTAGTAGATATATAGTAATATTATTAAAGTTTAGTATTTAGCTAGCTTAAAGCTATTTACTCGGATAACGGACGCTATTTCGCTAATACTATTATAGAAAATATAGCTAAGCGATATAGGGTTAAATAGAAATTCGGCTTAGTCTTATACCCTTAAAGTACTAAATTAGCGGAGAGGTATATCCGATTAGTAAAAGACTAATTGCGAAAATAGAGTCTTAAGCGGTCTAGCATATCCTTAGAAGCGTAGAATAAAGTATTACCTTAGATTACTAATATACTAAATTCTCGAAAGGTTAAGACTTTAGGGGTAACTTTAGTAAAGGCTATATTAGGATTTAACCCTATAGTTATATACTAAAATAAAGATATACCTAAAGCTAAATAATCTAACTTTAACTATTTTAATTAAGACGACTAAATAGTCCGCAATTTAGTATTAGCTATAGTAGAAGAAAAGGATATAATCTAGGATACTTTAGCTAACTTTAATACGACTAAATATAATACTAAGCTATAATATGCCTTACGAGTTAGTAACTTCGTATAGAAAAGGTAAGATAAGGCAAATATATCGTATAGGAAGTTCGTAACTACGTAAGATAACCTATCTATTATTATTAAGGTCGTTTTATTTATCACGTATCTAATCCGCAGCGTCGTCAAACGTTAAGTTTTGCGAAAGCTTTACGTAAATAATCTTAAACTATTTATACCACGTAAGGTATATTTAATACCCCTACGGTAGGTAATATAGGATATAGCTACCTAATAGGGCTATAAACTAGGCGAAGGAATAGATAAGCTTTAGGGTAAAGACCCTTACGCTTATAAGAACTTGCTATTATAAGAAATTAGGGGGGGAAACGTAAGGTTAAGTAGGAAAACTAAGAATAAGAAGGATAACTTACTACGGTAGATATTAAGTTACTACGGTAAGTGTTAATAGTAATTAATAGTAATTATTAATAGCTATTAGCTAGCTAAAAAGTCGCTAACGGTCTGTTTGCTCGTTCGTATATTTACCTTACTTTATTTTCTATTCTCTCTACGTCTATTCTCTCTAAGTATACCTCGTATATACCTTTACTACCGTATATCTCGCGTCTTTATATACCGTACTATTACTATTTTCCTTTCCTTACTTATTAAATCTTTCTTAATTAGATTATTATCGTATACTATCGTTATCTTCTTTCTTATATACCTTATATTTATCTCCTTCTTCCCTACGTACGACTAACTATTATATATTACTATTATTAACGCATAGTTATCTCCTTTTATACGCACCTTTATTTCGCACCTTTATTTCGTATATTATTATCGTTTTTCGTTTAATTTCCTCTTATATCGCTATAGCTACTTAAGATAATTACCTAACTCTTAAAAACGTAAACCCCTTAAAAAACGAGATAATTAATATTTAGTATTAGAAAATTTATACGGAATACGAAAGATATTAGGGTTTTTTCACCTAGACGATAAAGATAAACTAGAAAGCGAAGGTTACTAAGAACCTTAAGATTACTATAATAACCGGAACTCCTTACGGTTACGTCCTAGCTAAATAGGCCGTAAAAGGGGACTAGCTATCGTAGTATATCGCTAAAGTAATATAGGAGGAAACCGCTTTAGTAACGGTATCCTAAAATATTTAAAAATTCTAAACTACCGATAAGAATATTATAGAAGATATCTTACTACGTAACTAGCCGATCCTATAACCGGAGTTATAATAACTATATATTATAATATATTACTTTATAAACCGTACGGTAAAAAAAGATAATAAAAGTAATCTTCCCCCTATATTAGAGATTATTACTAGTATAAGGAAGATAAAAGAGGCTATCTTACCTAATATTACGGATTCGTTTTCTATTACTATATAAAAATTATAAGAGCGAATAATCCTTAGTATTAACCGAATAGTATACGATAAGCTACCGGGCATAATAAACGCTAATATATTAGGGGCGGCTTTATTAAAATTAGCTCTTAAAGGCTAAGGCTATTATAACTAAGATATTATTATTATTACTTATAGGTCTAAGGCGGGATTTTAGGATATAGAAAGAGTATCGAAATTTAACGTAAATTAGGTTATTCGCCGGGTATTAGGCTAATAAGCTAACTAGCTTACGCTACCTTAATTATTAATAGAACTATTAAGCGAAATAGCTAATAATAAGGTAGAAAATTCGTTAGACGAATATACCCTTATATCGGTATCTAAAATTAGGAATAAGGATATAGTTAAACCTACGACTACGATAACTCCTTTAAAAGAAAATAAGGATATAGTTAAACTTACGACTACGATAACTCCCTTAAAAACGCCTTAAGGCCCTAAGACTATACCGCCTATCCCTAGTTAGAAGAATACGGGTTAAGGTTAGCTTAAATTACCGGAGTAAGCCCTAAAAGCGAGGTTAGTATAACTTATAGTTAGGATAAAGCTATAATCTTCTATCGTAGAAATATCGGCTACTACTAGCCCGAAGCGATCTTCTTCTTCTATTATATAGCTTTTAGTTAAAATATCGGCTGCTACTAGCCCGAAATATCCTCCGTCTTCTATTATACGGCCCTCGGTTACTACCGACCCGAAACTTTCTATTATATAAGCCTTACTTACTATAAAGATACTAACTTTAACGCTTATATCCTTATTCCCGAAATCTTCTATTATATAAGCCTTACCTACTATAAAGATACCGACTTCGACGCTTATATTATTAAATATCCTTATAGTAGTAGAGAGGATATATCCCGCTTCGACGCCTATATTTGCTATATCGCTATCTTCTATTACTTCGGCGGTTTATACGCTTTCGGCTACCCCTAGGATTTATAATACGCCCGCGCTAATTTAAGCACTTTTAGCTACCCCTATAATTTAGAACGTAACTATATCGATTTAAATACCTAAGGATAGGGCTATTTTTAATATTACCTACGTTATAATTATAAAAGCCTCTACTACCTTTTATTAGAAGGAAGTATTCGAATTATTATTAGCTAAGTAACGAAGTCTAATAGCGCGGTAGTTAGAGAAGAATAAGATATAGATAGAAGAATAATAGTTTATTACGAGGGATTAAAAAGAGCGATAGGAAGCTAATTATAGGGCTCTTCTCGAGTACTAACGAAAGGAATTTTAGCGAGTTATATAAGTAAAACGATCGATCACGCTTACTAAGAGAGCTATTAGGTAAATAATAGCTATTAAAAATATAGAGAGAATTATCTTACTTATTTATAATAAGCTAACTTATATTCTAAATAAGTCTTCGATATAACTAAAGCGGCCCGTTTCTACGGATATTAAAGAATATAATATACGTCCGATAAAAGATATTATTAAAGCAGCGCTATAAGAGGTATTTTAATCTATAACGATAAACGATATTATCTAACTATTATTAGATAAAGCCGTTAAGATAATACTACGCTAAGTTATTAAGGAAAATTTTAAGAATTTCGATCGATTTATATTATAACCTATATTAGACCCCCTTTTATAGCCGTCTAACCGAGGGTTAATATCTAATATATTATCGCCGCGACCTAAGAGGCCTAGTATAGCCGACTAGTCTAATAAAAGATTAATTAAGAAAGCGAGGCTATTAAGCTAAGGAAATTAGGAGACTAGCTCGAATAAAATCGGGGGGATACCCCTAGGACTAGATAACGATAAGCTATTTGCGGAGGATTATAGTAGAGAGGTTTAGGTAGAGAAGGTAATCGTAGGCGACTATAATAAAGATACCCCCTACTTTATTAGATAGGTATTAGAGGATAAGGTATTAGAGGATAAGGAATAGGAGGAAAAAGGGAAGAACTTAGAGGAATTATTATTATTATTAAACTTACTATTAGACTAATATAAAAGGGATTACGACTACTAATACCCTAACGTATAACCCTATACGATCTAATCTAATCTTATAATTTAAGACTAATTAAGGAATTTTAATACTTAATTAGAAACTTTTAATAATTACCTTAATTTAAAAAACTTATAATTCCCCGCTTATAAGGTACCTTAATAAAAATATTATATTTATATTACTTTATTATTATTATTAATAGGATAGTATATTAGCTAATATAGCGTAATTTATTCGAAATTATTATTATTATAGGAATTACCTTTAACGCTATTATTACTAAAGCTTATTATAACTATTACCGCCCCTAGAGAGGTACTAAGTAATTATCTTTATAAACTTTATAATAAACTTACTTACTATAAATCTTTCTTAGCCCCGCTTTCTTATAGTTATTACTAATCGGCTATTAAAATATATATAGTTAAAAGTAATAATATTTATAAAAGCTAAGTATTACGTAAGATATTTCGTTTATACTTAGTAGCGTTTTTATAGCTTTCTTATAGCTATTATATCTAACTATAATTTAAATTAAATAAGTTACTTTTAGTTAACTTTTTACCGCCTTATAAGTATTAAATAACTTATATTAATAGCCTACTACTTATAAACTAATAGCGGTATAAAATAAATAAACTAGGAGGTATAAGCTATCTTTTATTATATAATATTATTCTCCTAGCTTAATTAGCTTTCTTACTTACTTACCTACTAACTTATATTAAATAATAAAAAGTTATCTATAATAAGCGTAAGTTTAAACCGCTTACTATATAGATATAACTTAAACCTTATCTAATAGCTATTTACACTTTCTATACTAATTACCTCCTTAAGGAGGCATGCTATTACTTTCGCTTAATATTTATAAGAAAGTATCTAGCTAGCTTAGGTATTTATTACGTAAGCTTAATAAAAGTAATAAGACGCCTCTAATAATATTTATTACCTTATAGAATAATTTTAAGTTAGTAACTTTATATAGTTAGATTTTCGCTATATTTATTCTAACCGCCTATTTAAGAAACTTAATTATTTTAAAGCTAAGTATAAAGTTATTACTATCCTATCCTTTTTAACTATTATATTTAATACTCTAAAAAATATATATCTTATATTTTATATTAATTTGCTTAAGCGTACTATATATAATTTACTCTTATTATAGGACCTTACTAATAGCTAGCTTAAACTTTCCTTATAACTCTTAAATAATAACTTATTACTTAACAAATATAAGATTAAAGAAATCCTTATTATAAAAAATACCTATAAGCGGCGCTTATAAGGTTAACTTTCTTATTATTAGGTATTAGTAAAATAGAAAAAATATATTACGCTAACTTAAAAGCTATTAAATAGCTTATAATATTATATAATTTTAGATTATTATAAGTTACGCTAGAAAGATATTTATATATATAATAGCCCCGGATATATTTTTCTATTTAAACTTAATTAAGTAAATTCCTCCCCCCTTTTAGTAAATTCCTTTTAGCTTATTACGCCCTGCTTTTTTTCTATCCCTATCTTTTCTATTATTATTATAGCGCGTTTAGCGTATCCTCCTAACTATCTTTTTTAATATTATTAACTACTTATATTTAGCTTAAACTGCTATAGCTACGAGGGAGTATATTAAGCTTAGATAATAACTTACTATATAAGTAACTATAACCCTTAGCTATAAGTAAGGGCGACTATAAAGGCTAATTTAGCTTAGCTAGGGCGCGATAAATTTAGCCTTAAGGCCTAGCTTAATATATTTAAGTATTAGGCGGCGTAGAAAATATATAGTTAAAAGGGTAAGGGGCGTAAGTTAGCGATAAGAGGGCGGCGAGATTAATAAAGGCTATATAAATATTATAATTAGCTTTAAGCTATTATTAATAATCTTTAGCCTTAGTAGCCGCCTCCTCCCGCTATAAAGTAAGAATATCTTATTATATTTACTTTTACTACTATAAGGATTTTTTATAATAAGAGGCGAATATATTAAAGCTAGAGATAACTTACCCTTATTACTAAGCTTAATATTACTAATATTAATATATAGCGCCGCTTATTTTATAATAATATATTAATAATATAAGCGCGGGAATAATATTATTACTAAAAAGGATAAGAGTATTAAAGCTAGATAGCTTAGATAATAGGGATAAGAAGATATTAGTTATAGGGCGGGGGGTAAGTTATATAATATTAAGCTATATCTTAAGGCAGTTAGCGCGGGCTTAAAAAGTAAGCGTTAAGATAGCGCGTTAGCTAGGAGTATTATTATTATAAGCGCGGGTAAGCGTTTAGATAGCTTCGTTATTAGTAGCTATATTTTATAAGTTATAAGCGGCCCGCTAAAAGCGTGTATTTCTAGCGAAGAGGTGCTTTTCTTATAAGTATTTATAACGCCGGGAATAGCACGCTTAGTAGGCCGCCGCCCGGCCGCGAATATAGTTAGCTATCCTATTATTTATTAAATTATTTAAATAAAGCGTATATATATATAATACCTCCGTTAGTAGCGCGGTATTTTTATTATCGCTATTTCCCTATATAATATACTCCCTTATAGCGTAAGTTAGAGTAAATAAAGCGGCCGATATATTAATATAATAATATAAAGAAGTAATATACTAATAGAAAAAAATAACGTAAGGCGGTAGCGTAGCGATAGCGCGAAGATAATAAGATTAATATTTTTAGAATAGATAGTATATAAAAAAAGAAAAGAAAAAAAAAGAAACGCGTAAGGGAATTTTTATTTTATTTTAACTTATACCCCTGCCGGAGATAGATATACTTTTTTCCTAAGGCGGCGGGGTATATAAGAGATTCGGGCTATGCCCGAATAACTAAGTTACGTAAGGTGATTAGTTATATCTACGCGTAACGCGTGCGCGGATCGCTTACCCTTATTAGGCGTTACTAACCCTCCTCGTAAATAGCCCGGAGGCCGAACCTTTATAGTTAGTTTTTTTAAGAATATATAGTAAATATATTTTAGCTAATAGTAGGTTTATCTCTAAAGTTCTAATTAGATTATATAAAAAAGGTTTTCCTTATAAAGGTTAAAGTAAATAATATCGTATATTTACTAAGTAATAAATATTATTAATTTAACCTTATCGGGAGGTTATATAAAGTTAGGTTATATATTCTAATAGATTAGGTTCGTACTTTAATTTTAAATATAAGGGTTAACTTCGCTTCCTTCTATTATTTTATTATATAAAGCTAAAATCTTATTTATTACTATTATTATAATTAATATATTTACTACTTCTTATTTAACTTCTAAAATTATAAAAGTTATATTATTATTATTATATTTCCGGAATACTATTAAAAGTAATATTATACAATTAGTAAAAAGTACTAGGCTAAATATAGCCTTTTAGTAAAAACTTTATTATTAGTAAGTATTATATATTACTTTAATCTTTTAGTCTTAATAGTAGCACCGGGCAAAAATAGCTTTTCGGTAAGAACTAATATCGAAAAATAAAGTAAAAGTACGGGTATCGGTTAATAGCGGGCATAAGGGCTTTTCGGTATCGTACGATACCCGTCTCGTTACTCTAGCTAATTTATAATTAACTAATAATAATTAGTATAACTACTAATTAATATTAAGTAGTTTTTATATATACATATAAGTAAGAGAAAGTAAAGGTAACCTATATTAAGTATAATTAGAGATAGATACTCTTCCTTTATCGTACGAGGAAGAGCGGCTATATAGCTAGATAATACTCTACTTCTATACCCTCCTTCTTCTTATCTAAGCTACCTCCTACCTCCTAAGTTATACGAGGTATAACTTAGGTAGTAATATATATTTCGTTAGAGGCTTCCCTATATCCGTGCTATCCTCTATATATATATCGTATAGCAGATATAAAGGGGTATAAAGAGATAATATCTAATAATTACTATCTCTAACATATTCCTCTCCTTACTTTACGTATAATTTATACTATAGTTTAAATCCGCTATTAGAAGTAAGTTTACTTTAAGAACTCCTCCCTAATCTATTATATCGTTTAATTTATTACCGATATCGATAGCTAGTAGACGCTTATAATTATATATATAATCCCCGGCTTAACTTAAGATATAATCCTTAGCTCTCCTTAGATAGCGTAGTATAACGTATCCTTTTACGCGAGATAATAATATCTTATAATCTACTTTATAAATAAGTATAACCTTATTATTTTATATAGTAAAATATAAGTTTAAAAATATTAAACGATTACCGTTTTAAGCTTAACTTTTACTATATTAATAAGGCGCAAATCTTATTAGTAAATAGGCTATTATTTCCTTACTATAAGCTTACGGGATATTTTACGCGTCTTATAAATTAAAATATTATCTCCCTTTACCCTATTAGTTTCTTTACTTTTTAAAGTATTTAACTTTAGTAACCTTTTTAATAAAAAAAAGCGAGCGTTTTTCCCCCTTATTATAATATATATAATTATTATATTTATCTATAACGGCAGCCTAATAAATCTTTACCGCTATTACCTTAGGGGCTATTATATAATATACCGCGCGAATACCTTTTTAAAATATAGAAGTAAATTACTAATTTAATAGATAAAAGATAGATTCGCGTAAGCTTATTATTTATAGCCGCCTTAGTCCTCTTAGCTAAAAAGCTTAGGGGCAGCTAGTAGTTTTATATTAATTATTAAGCCTTAAATTAACTTACTAAGTAAGATTACTATTCCTTACCCCTTATAAAGGAAACTTTATATAATCTTTCTAATATTTAGTAATTTACTAAACTTAATATACGCGCCGCCTTTTATAAGATATATATCGCGAAAGGCGAGGAATATTTAACTACTTTCCGCACGCGTTTCGGGCTATTTAAATACCTTATCTACCTCTTTAATCTCGCTAGCGCCCCCGCCTTATTCTAATAATATATTAATATTTCCCTAAGCGATTCTTTTAGGGATTTTATTATTACTTACCTTAATAATATTCTTATCTATTTAAGCGGCTTATTTTTAGATTATTAAAAAAAGGTTTATATTATTCTTACGAAATTATAGTAAGCTAAACTATATTTAAACTTTAATAAATATACGTTTATAATTTATAAGGTTAAATACCTTAAGTTTATTATAAGTATACTTAGACCTAGCTAAGATTTTAGTAATTAGAGACTAAGAGGTATTAATTTATATAAAAGGTATATATAGTTTTATTAGCTTTATAAACTTTTATCGTAATTTTATCCCTTAATTTTCCTCCTTTATAGCCTTATTTATTACCCTTATAAAGTATAACGCCCCCTTCGATTAAACCTTAGCTTATTAAAACGCCTTTAAGTAACTAAAAGATATATTTATCTCCTCCCCCGCCCTCGCTTAGTAAAGCCCCGATCTCGATATTATTATAAAGGTAAACTATTTAAATAAGGTAATCGGTAGCTATCTCTCCTAGCGCGGTTAGGATTAAATCTTATAGCTTATAATATACTTTTTTTAAAAGCTTTAGCTTATAAAATAGAATTATATAATTTATAATAAGGAATTTCTTACTATTATTTATTACCTTAAAGCGTAGTTAGCTAAATTTTAAAGCGTCTCCTCCTTATTTACTATATTTATAAATTATAAGGCCTTAGAGTATTTTATAACTCTTAAAGCTATATTAGAATACTAAGCTTAATAAGCTAAAATACTTACTTTTTTTAACTTTTATTTATAATACTACTTAAGTAAGTAAGCTACCTAGCCTAATACCCTCTCCTATTATAATTAGGAGCGATAATATATTACTTTACGTTTTAGCTATATTATATAGCCCTTATTTATTTATTCTTTTAAATTATAATTAGTTTAAAGCTAAAATATTACCTTTATATAAGGTTAGAAAAAAATCACTTATAAGTGATTATATAAGTGATTTTTTCGTGATTTTTTTTCCCGTGATTTTTTTTATCCGTGATTTAAATTATATAAAAAAAATTATATTATAAGTGATTTTTTTAAAAAAATCATTTATAGTTTTTTATAATTTTTTCTAAAAATAGATTTATATAATTTTTCTAATTAAGAATAATAAGTAACGCTTATAAAAGCTAAGAAAATAAGAAACTACGAATTTTAAAGAAAAAATTAATATTATAAAGTAAGAAAAAGTATAGTAAAAAAACTATAAAATAAATAAATAAATAAATAAAAAACTTTTATAAGTTAATTAGTAAGCTATAAGTATAATATAGTTTTTATTAGTTTTTTAATATTTTTTTCTTAATTTTAAAAAAATTATATAAAAAGATATAAAAATATTAGTAAATTTCCCTTATATAAATTAATAGTATTATATAAAGCTTAAAAAAAGCTATAATAAGTTATATCCTATATATAATAGAATAGGCCTTATTTAATTTATATTTATTATTTTATTATATTTTTAGATATTTATATAATATTTTTAAAAAATACTTAAAACTCCTACCCTATACTAAACTCTTAGAATACTAATATTTAAATTAACTTATAAATATAAAAGATAAAAATATAAAATAAATTATATAAGAAACTTTATTATAAAGGGAATATTATATAAAAGTCTTAATATTATAGTTATTTTAATAAGCTAGAAATAAAATAAAACGTCTTTTTTCTACTTTTTAAAAAACCGAGTTTCTTTTCTCCTTATAAAATCTTAGTAAAGCTTTATATAAAAAGTAATAATTTTATTATCTCGCTAATTAATAAGCTTATAAATAAGAAAAAATAGGAAAAAAATACTATATTATTTCTCTATTATAAAAACTTAAAAAAAATATTTTAATTATTTTTTATAATATTATTTTTAATTATTTAAAAAAGTATACTTTTATAAAAATATTATAATTAATTATAATTCTTTTATTATTATAAGAATCTTAAGTTTTAAAAAT
>PDHQ01000323.1:0-36194 GCA_003339415.1 Ophiocordyceps camponoti-saundersi (nom. inval.)
AATAATAATAATAATAATAATAATAATAATAATAATAATAATAATAATAATAATAATAATAATAATAATAATAATAATAATAATAATAATAATAATAATAATAATAATAATAATAATAATAATAATAGTAATAATAGTAATAATAATAATAATAATAATAATAATTAAAATAATAAATAAATTATAAAAAATTTATAAGAGTATTTGTATTTATATTATATTTAATAAGCTAAATAGTATTATAATTAAAGTATTATATTAAGATATATAAAGAGATAAAAACTTTATATATTTTATATAAAATATATACCCTTTTATTAGCTTTATATACTTACGCTACGGCTTCTTATTTTAGCTTATATAGTATAATATATTACCGCTATTATTAAAAACTTACTAATTATAATAAAAGCTAATAAAGTACTTTAAATAGTAATTATAGCCGCTTAAGCTTTAATAAAATTAGCTAAGCTTATACTTATATATAATAATACTCTTTTTATTATATAATTAGTTTTCCTAATCCTGCTATATATACTGCGGAAAGTTAATTCTTTTTTCTAAGGAGTATAGTAACGCTATCTTTAATATTGCCCCCGCTTATAAGGTTTTAAGCTCTAAGAGGTTAGCTAATATTTTAATATTAAAGTAAAAAGTTATTATTTTAAAGTATAATACTACTACTACCGCCGCCGCTATACTTATCGCCGCCGCCGCTAAACTAATAACCCTAACGCTATTATATTACCGCTATTACCTAGCTAGGAAATCGTTATTTATAAAAAAGTAGCGTTATTAAATATTATAAAGGAGGTAGGGGGGGGGGGGTTTCCGCGCTTAAAAGTGCGCTTTTTAATATAAATTCTCCGCTAGCTATTTTACCGTATATTTTCTAATATCTTACTTATTATTATATATAGCTAAACTATATAAAGCCTTAAAGCGATTAAGAGTAGCGGTATCCTTAAGTTTCGCTAAAAGTTCCTATATTAGATTTTAATAACTTTTTTACTTAATAAAGACCTCTTATCTCTTACCTTTACTTACTTTTTTTTATTTAACTAAAATAATCTCCTTAGCCTCTTATTTATTTTCTTTATTAACTAAGATTATTAAGAGTTATAAATTAGCGATTTCTTTTCTAAGTAAGCGGCCTAAAGCTACTCTCTTAAGTAAATTTATATTAAAGTAATTATAAGCTTTTATTAATAATCTTATAAGTTTTATAAGGGTTAAGTTAATAACTTATACTATTATAAACTTAGCGTTTTTTTAGTTAAGCTTCTTTTTAAGTTATACGCTTAGGAAATTATATAAATTAAGCTAAACTTTATTACTTATTTTAAAATATTTAGCTAGTTATTAATTCTTATTAGCTTAAAACTCTTAAGTTTATAAAGATAAGGTATTAGTAGCTTAATAAAAGTTTATTATTTACTATAATCTTTTTATAAAATTCTTAGCCTAGCTTTTAGGATTCCTTATTAACGCTTATAAAGTATTTAAGTTTAATAATATTATTATAAGAGCTTAAAACTTATAAGTTACGAAAAATAACGTTATTTTTATAGCTAAGTAAACTTTACTATTTAATATAATTTAAGCTATAGGAAGCTATTTATCTTAATTATCCTAATTATAAAAAACTACTATTTAAAGGTAAGCTTATATATTTTAATTAAACCTCTTATATCTTTTATTAGTTTATAAATAATAAGCTATATTAAGTATTTAATTAATTTTATAAAATTAGTAAAGATAGCTTTAAAACTTACTTATTTAATTAATTCCTTTATTACTTATAATTATACTTAGCTATTAGTAAAACTATATAAAATATTAGAGAAATTACTTTATATAAAGCGGAGCGTTTATTAAAAATATTAGCTTAAGTAGAATTTTTTTACTTAGTTAGTTTTTAATTATTTATAAATACTTATCTCCGCGTTTTATAAGTAGGAAATTTATTATAAAGTCTATTTATATATATTAGTAAAACTAATCTAGAGTAGGTAATAACTTAAGGAGGGTAACTTAATATTATTTCTAAGCTTTAATATTACTATAAGTATTATAGTTTCTAAGAAATTAATAAATATATTATTACTAAAGCGGCTAGAAGAAGTCTTAAGTTATAAAAGCTATTATATTTTCCCTTTTAAAGTAACTAATTAAGGCTAAGTTATAAATTATTTAAATAAGATAATTTTATAATATATTAAGCGGGGAGGCTAGCGCTTTCTTAAAGTCTTTTATTATAATAACTAAAGCTCCTAGGACTTAAAGCTTATTATAGAAATATAATCTTCCTTTAGCGTTAATATAATAATTTATAATTTAAACCTTAAGCTATAGCTTCGGAGAAAGTAAGTAATTTCTCTTTATTATAGCTTAATATACTTTTTAGAAAACTAAGTCTTATAATATTATCTTATTTTTAAGTTCCTAAAGCTTATTATTAAAGAAAATTCGAGTTTTTAGTAAAATATTATCTTATAAATTTATAGCGTTTTTAATAGCTATACTTTTATTTTATTATTTATCCTCTCCCTTTTCCTCCTTTAAGATATTAGTAAGGTCTTTTAAAATATTAATTACTATCGCTTATAAGTAAAATTATAAGTCTTCTTTAGGAATTACTTATATAAAGCAGGCGTTTTCCTTTTCTATAGTTAAGAGTTTATCTTAATCTTTATAGGAAAGGGCGTTTAAGATTATAACTTATTTACTAAGTTAATAGCGGATCTTAAAGTTAAATTATAATAAGTACTTAGCGTATTACGCTTATTATTCTAAAAAGTATTAATAAGTTATAAAATACTTTAAGTTTTTATAATTAATAATAATATTAAAGCTAATATAGCTATATAATTTAGTATACTATTATTCTAAATATTTAATAATTACTAATATTTTTTTATTATATATAAGATAATTACGCTTAGCTATATTTATTTTTATAGAAAAAAATATAATTAGTTATTTTTACTTATCTTTTTCCTAATAAGAATAACCTTTTATAATATAAATACTAGCGTTTACCTTTAAAAATATAAGGTTTTTAAAGTTTTATTTTACTAATAAGGGGGCTTTTATAAATAAGTTCTTAACTTCCTTAAAAGCTTACTCTTAATTTAAACCTTAGATAAACTTAACTCTTTTCTTTCTTAAGTTTATTAATAATTCTACTACCCCTATAAAATCTATAATAAAAAGTCGGTAAAAGTTAGCAAAACTTAGAAATCCGCGAAGGCTTTTAAAGGAAGTTAGCGCCGCTTAGTTAACGATTATCTTAATCTTTTCTAAGTTTACCTAAAGCCTAACTTCTACTAATATTATAAATCTTAAGTATTTTACCTTTTTATTTATAAATTCGTACTTATCTAAGTTTAGATAAAGCTTATATTTTTAAAGCTTATAAAGAATTAAGCGTACTTTATAAAAATAGTCCTTTTTAGTATTATTAGAGTAAATAAGAATATTATTAATATAAGCTAAGTAAAACTTATTAAAATATAATTAAAGGATATTATTAATATATTTTTAAAAAATAATAAAAGCTTTTATAAGTTTAAATAAGGTAATTATCTATTTAAAGAGGCTATACTAAATCTTAAATACTATCTTTTATTCCTCTCTTTTAATAATTTATATTTTTTAAAAAGCTTATATAATATTTAGCTTTATAAGCTATTAAGCTTTAGCTAGTAACCGGAGAGTATTACCGAGAAAGAAGAGAAGATATTTATCTAAGATTATAATTATATTTAATATATAGAAATTTATATAAAATTATAACCCTTTTTTAAGTTTCCTTATAAAAAGGATTAGGGCACTTATAAGTAAGCTATTAGGTTAGATAAAGCTTTTTTAAAAAAGGTCTAATAATATTTTCTTAAAAATAAGTAATTCCTCCCTTAATATATTATAAAAAGGGCCGAATAAGATTTAAAGTTCTTTACTATTTACTTTTTTCTTAAGTAATATATAGTAATTAATACTTTTTTTTATATAAGTTTAACTTATCCGCTTTTTACTTAAAAAAAAAGGGAAATATATTATAGAATTCTATTAAGATATATTCTTATAATTAGTTATTTATTAAGGGGATCTGGTTTTATAACGCTTTTTTATATCTTTAACTCTTATAGCTTAAATCTCTAAATACTCCGCGGGATCTTTTTTCTAATAGCGTAATTCTTTCTATCTCCTTCTTATTTCTCTAATAAAAGTTAAGCTATAAAGGTATATAGCGTTTAAGATATTTTTAATTAGTTATAAGTAAGTATTAGTAACTTATATTTATTATTATAAATCTCTATACTAAACTTAATCTTTATAAGGGATTAAATAAGACTTTATATATTATAGCTAAGGCTTACTAAGAATAATTAGGAAATAAAAATCTAATATTATATATATTATAATTAATTAATTAAAGCTTTTTACCTTAAGCGAGAGCTAAGTAATATTTAATATTTTTAGTTTATTTATTATTACCTTTTTACTTATTAAGCTAAGATTCTTTCTATTAATATTCGTAAGTTTTATATTAGCTATAAATATATTATAAAATAACTCTTATAGCTTTTATTAATTAATATATTTATAAGTTTTAAATTATTTAAGATTATAAGAATCTTAATATATAAAGCTTATAATTTAAAATAAAGGATATTTTTCTTTTCTTTTATCTATATTATCTTATCCTCTAGAATATTATAATATCTTAAAGTTATTTTTTCCCCTAATTATTATCGGAGTTATATTCCTTAACTTAAGGAGGGATTTTTATATAGTTAATATAGGTTTCCCCTAAAGCCCTTTACCCTAGCTTTTATAAAGGTTAAAAGTTATAATTATATATAAGGTATATATTTATACTATATTTAATATAAGGGCTTAATATTCTATATTATTTTAATATTAATTTTTCTACTTACTTAGCTTAAGGGGTATTTTATAATATTTAAGTAAGAGTTTTATTATAACCGCTATCTTTCCCTTTTTATTTCTTTTATTTCTTATCTTTTATTATATTTATTAGAATATCCCTATTTATATCTTTTCCTATACTTAAGTTTATAAGAATATCCCTAGCGTCTTTTATATATTTATTAAGGTTAGGTTAATATTTTTTAGCCGCCCTAAAAAAATATAAAGTTTATTTTAAAAACTATATAAAGCCTTATAAATAATCGATAAACGGGGAATATTTATAAGATATATTAACTATAATTAAAAGGTCTCGAAATATCGGGGAAAAGGCCTCGCGTAGCTAAGTTAGTTTTACGGAATTATCTTAACTCGAAATCTAGCTATAATTACTAGAACTTTCTTAAATTTAAGAATAAAGTTACTAAATATTTATCTATTATAAATAAACTAAAGTCCGGAGCTTATCTTAAGCTTTTTTTTATTCCTAAATATTACTAAAAGTTTAATAAAGGTAGTTAAAAAAGTCTTTTAAATACCTCTTTTTACTAAGGTTATTAGATTATTAGAAGGCTAATATTTTCCGTATTTTATTCTTAGAAAGATAGTTTAGGATCTATACTTAAATATAATTTATATTTTTAGCTTTACTTTAAAGCTTATTAATATTATATTAATAAACTAGCTAACTTATAAAAAAGTAAAAGGAATTTAATAATTTATTTTACTAAAGCTAAGGTTCTTTTTACTTTATAAAAGCTATATTAATCTAAGCTTAGCTAAGCGTAGCTTTAGCAAAGGTTAGTTTAAGAAGGTTTATTTATAATATTTCCCTAAGGGCGTTTATACGCGCGGCTATAAGTTCCTAAGTATATTCCGCTTCTTTTATCGCGAGGAAAGTTATAGCTTATTATTAGATACTAAATTATACTTTTTATAATATAGCTTTTTACTTTATTTCTTTACTTATAAGAAAAATTTTAGCTTACTTTTTAAAATACTATTTTATATATTTTAATATTTACTAATAATATTCTTTCCTATCTTTTATTATATATTATATTACTTATATTTATTATTCTAATAATTAAACTTATAGCTTTTATTATAAAAGTTATTAGTATCTGCTAAAGCTAGCTTAAGATTATTAAAGCCTTTCTATTTAGTCCTATAAGTTAGCTATTCTAATCCGATTTAATTTAATTAATTTAATTAATCTATTAATATTAAAGATAAAAGTAAAAATTTATAAGAAAAAGATATATAATTTTATTAAGGGACTAGTTAAAAGGATACTTATTTACTAAGCTATATATAATAATAATTATATATAGCGAGCTTCTAAGAAAGCTACACTTTAGCGTGCTAAATAGCTATATATACCGCTCTTTCCTTAAAAGCTTATTTGCCTTCCCGTTTAATAGTCCTTTCCGTTCCTACTTATTTAATCCTTTCGCTATAAGCTTTTAGGCTAAATAATAGCAGCCTTATTATTTAATCGTAAGGCTAATTTATAAGTTTAATATTAAAGTTAATAACCTGAATATAATATAAGGGCTAAACCTTAATAAGCTTTAAAGCTAAAGTACTTATAGTTATAGTATATTTTTATTATAGCTTAAGTTTTAAAAAAATAATTATAATATATTCTCGCTATAGCTTAAGTTTTAAGAAGGTAATTATAATATTTTCTTAATATATTACCTTACTATACCTAAACTTAATAATTATAATACTTTTTTATTATAAGTTTAGTCTTAACTATTTAATACTTTAAGAGGCTAACTTTATATTATATTTATATTACTTAGCTTATTATTTTTAAGGTTTATTAGCTAACTTTCTCTTTTAGTATTAAAACGCTAGCTTTAAAAGCTTTATTATTAATATACTTTATTTTATATAATATTTATAAGTAAGGAATAGATTATAAACGCTATATAAGAGGTATTTAAAATTTACTTATATATAAAGTAATTTTTTAACATATCGCTATAGCTTTTTCTAAAGCTTTATTAAGTAAATCTTATAACATTTAAAAATATACTATACTTATAGCTTAACTAAGATATAAACGCATAAGAATTTAAAATTATATAAATAAGTAAAGCATCTAATATTAAGTAAAAAAAATAGCTTCTTATAACTTTTATTTTTTATAATCCTATAAAAGCTAAGCGTAGGAAATCTATTAATAAAGTAAATATATTTAATTACTATTATTAATTTATTTATTATTATAATATATTTTTATAACTATTATCTTTAAAGCTTTCTTAGAAGTAAACTTTTTACTAATAAATATTTAAAGTCTTTATAATAAAACTTAAAGGTTTTACTATAATTATTAAAATAAGTTTTTTTATAAAGCTTTTACTATTAATATTTTAATTTTATAGCTAATAAGGAAGACTTATTATTATTTATATAAACTAAACTATAACTTTAAGACTTTATAAATAAAATAAATAAAATATTATTATTATAGCTTAATAAAATTACTTTTTAAGCTATTTAGAAATTTAATAGAATATTAATAAACTATAATATAATATTTAATAATTATAACTTACTTACTTTTTTTATTTAAATAATATTACTTATTATAGCTTAGAAATATATTAAGTAAATAATAGTATTAGTATTATAAATAAAAATCCTAAGCTAAGGAGAAAAGAAAGAAAAGAGAGAGAAACTCTTATAGGCGAAATCCTAATAAAATATATAAAGGCACGTGCTAGTAGATATAAGAGAGGATATAGTAAGATCTAGTAAAGAAGCGGATATATTTCCTAGTAATCTCCGCTAGCGTGTGATATTACCCTCTAATAAAGGCCTTAATATACTTATTAAAGCTAGTAATATTTAGTATAAAGCTATACGCTTAGGGAAATTATACTATTATTTTATTTATTATCCTTATAATTACGGTTTATTATAATAGCTTTAATTTAGTATTAGAGATTAATAAGCGGGCCGGTAATATTAAAGAAATAATTATAAAAATCCTTAAAAGCTATAAGTATATATTAAAAATTCCTAATAAGGTATTATATTTTATTTAAATTATTACTATGCTAGTAAACTTAATACTTTAACTAATAGCGTTATCTTATAATATAAAACTAAAGAATATAGTTTACTATTTATTTTAATATATTATTAATAATTTTTAGTTTAGTAAGGGGTATCTCTTAGCTAGGTAAGGGGTTTATAATAGCTAAGGTTTAAAATTAGTTAGTAACTTTTTAGTCTTTTTTTAGTTAGTCCGGACTAACTAACTAAAGTCCTTATTTTTAGGGACTAAATTAGTTACTAATTAACTAAAGTCCTTATAGTAACTAATTTTAGTTAGTTACTTTTAGTCTTTAGTTAGTTAGTAACTAACTAAAGACTAAAAAATTAGTTACTAACGTTAATTATTTTTTTTTATATTTATGAAAAAACCTTATTAAAAGCGCTTCTAAATAGTACTTTGTTTATAATTTTAACTATTCTACTTATTTTTTAATTAAAAGTTAAAGGTAATACTTTATTAAAAAATATTTTTTAAAAATATTAATAAGAAAAAAAAGCCTTAGTAAATTATTAAATAGTAAATAATAATCTAAAGAGATAAAGAAGTGTTATTATAGCTAAAAACTACTTTTTTATAATTTTACTTATTTTTTTATAATTATTATAAAAATATTAATAGAAATAATATAGTTATTCTAAGAATTTATTATAAGTATTAAATAATATTATTATAAAGACTTTTAAGACTTATATTACTTACGATACTATATTTTATAAGGCTATACTTTTTTTTTATTTTTAAATAAATTATTAAAAAAGATAATAAATAATTTATTTACGACCTTATACTATATACTAAAAACACTAATATTTATTTTAAAAGCTTAATTAAAGAGAAAAAATAAATATAAAGATTTAGTAAGAAAGAAAAAGGTTTCCTTTATATAATATTCTTTTTTTAGGTTAGTAACCTTACTATAGCTTTAGTTATAAATTATTTTCTATTTTTTACCCTTTTTTCCTTACTAAGTTATTTTTTAGCATAGTAAACTAAGATATAGATAAAATTTTTATTTTTTATAAAAATAACTCTTTAAATAATAAGGTTAAAAATATAAATTAAATCTTTTTAAGTAATAAACTTTTTAAGCTTCCTTATAAGATTTTTTACTTAAAATTATAACTATTAATTTATTTTTATTTATACTATTAACTTTAAAAAACTTCCCTTATTTAAATAAAAGATTTAATAGAAAGGCTAAAAATAGCTATAAAATTATAAGAAAAATATAGCTTATAGCTTTAAAAAATATATAACTTTTTACTTTTTTAATTCTTTTTTTATATCCTTTTATATTTTTTTTATATAATATATTAAACTTAGGGAATAAGTAGCTATTTTATATAATTATTCTTTTATTTTATATAATATTATATTAACTTAGAAATATACCTTATAAAAATATAAGTTAGCTTTTAAAGCTAAAGTAAACTTTTTTATTTTTTTAAATTATATTTTATTATACCTTATACCTTTTTTAAAATTACTTAAGTTATAAAAAGTACTTTACCCCGTAAGGGGTTCTTAGTACAGGGTATATAACTTAGTAAATAGTAAAAATATATTTCTCTTTTTTTTAAGAATTTATTTAAAATAGATAAAAAATAGCTAATTTTTTTTTTAAAAATATATAAGATAGATTAAGCTTTTAATAATCTTATACTTTTTTTCCTTACTTTTTTTACCGCTTTTTCGCAGGTTTTTTCTTAAGTTAATAAAAAAAAGCTCTTTATACCTACCCCTCTTTATAAGTAATACGAGGTTTTAAGTAAACCTTTAAACCTTACTATTAAAAGATTTTCTAAAAATATAAAAAAGGTATATTCCGGAAAAGTAAGTTTATAACCGAATACGTAGCGTAAGGCGCTTTTTCTAGCATATTACTAAGTACCCTTACCTACTTTCACTATACTTGGAAAAATTTTTAAAGTCTTTTTTTTTAATAACTTAGTAGTTTTATAAGATAACCTTAACTTTAAATTCCTCTACTACTCTTAATTTTAACGCGATAAAAATAAAAAAAAGTATTTTAAAGAAGCTTTTTTACTAAAGAATAAGATACGTTATTTATTAATACCGTAGCCTCTTTAAGCTTTAATAAAATAGCTTAAGAAGCTACTCCCCTCTTAATTTATTAAGGTAAGCTACCTTAAAAAAGCTTTATAATTAAAAAATACTAATTATTTTTAGCTACTATTATTATATAAAAGAGAATTAAGCGAATTAAGTTATAATACGCTAGGCGATTTAGGCCTTTTCCTTAAAAAATAAGTAAAAAGTAAGAAAAAAAATAAAAAAGAAATATAAAAGCGTAGAAAAAAGCTTATAAAATAGCTGAAAAATTAGCAGAAAAAGTAAGAGAACCCTATTATAATATAAAACCTTAAAATAATAAAATACTAATATAGGAATAATATATAGAAGAGTTAATTATAAATATTTATAATAAAATATTATAGTTTATTTATAATAAAAACTTATCTTTCTTATTAAAATTTTAATAAAATAATCTAAATAATAAAAATATTATAAGCTTTTTAAGTAAAGTTTTTTAGATTTTTTTTTAAAAATAATTAGGGGTTTTAAAAATACGTTCTATTTATTAGCTTATTTAAAAAATTTAAATTACTAATATTTTACTTATAATAAAATATATTATATAAAAGAGAAAAATCTTATATATAGTAAATTATTATATAAATTTTCTTTAGATTTTTTATATAATTTTTATCTTATAAGGTAACTATTAAAAAAATACTCTATAATAAATATAAAGTTATATATACTACTTAGTATTATAACTTAATTTGATAAAGATACTTTAGATAATAAATAAATTAAATTAAAAATTTATTATAAAAGCTTTTAAGCTAATTTATAGTAAAAATTTCTTTTTTTACTTTTTTTACTTATCTTATATCTTTTATTAAATTACTAAAGCTTTAAAGAGTATTTTACCCCGCGGTAGCTTTGCGGAACGTATTTTAATAAATAATAGAAATATATTTTTATTTCCTTTTAAAATTAATTAAAGATAGAATAAAAATAGCTAAAATTATAGAAAAAAATATAATATAGCTAAAGCTATTAAGAATCTTATATATTTCTTTCCTTATTTTTTTACCGCTTTTTTCTAGTTTTTTCTTTAAGTTAACGTAAAAGAGCCCTTTATACTTACCCCTCCTTATAAGTAATACGAGGTTTTAAGTAAACCTTTAAGTTTTACTACTAAAAAATATTCTAAAAATATAAAGAAGGTATATTTCAGAAAAGTAAGTTTATAATAGAATACGTAGCGTAAGGCGCTTTTTCTAATATATTACTAAGTACCTTTACTTATATTCCTTATTTTTAGAAAAACTTTTAAAGTTTTAATTTTTTTTCTTTAACTTTATAATTATATATTATAACTTATATATATTATAATTTTAATCTACTTTATAACTCTTTCTAAATAAGCTATAAAGATAAAAAGAGTATTTTTAAGAAGCTTTTTTTCTAAAGAATACGATAAAGCTAACCGCTTTTAGCTTAGTCTCTTTAACCTCTCGCAAAATGTTTAACTTTAATTATACGCCTTCGATTACCTTCTAGGGAGAGCCTTTTTAAGTAACCTTAGCTAATTTTAATAGCTATAATAGCGATATAGTAATAAAATTAAACGGTATTAAGTTTTCGGATTAGGGACCTTTTTAGGAATTTTTAAGCTTATTAAAAAAAGGAAAAAAAAGGAAAAAATAGCTATTTCTTAATATAATATAAAGGAATTTAAATTAGGCTTAGATAAGAATTTAAAGATTTATATTTTATAGTATAGCTTATTTACTTAATAGCTTCTTTTAATTAAGGAAAATAAAGAACGAAAAGTGAAAGCTATTTATATTTTATTAATATTTTTTTTTCTTTTTTTTCTTATCTTTTTATTATAAAAAAGCGTTATTAATTAAATTTTTTATATAAATAGCTATTTAAAAAAGTTTATTTTTCTAATTTATAAGTTTTAAGCTTTAAATTTATCTCGGTATTTATAAAAGTCCTATACTTCTTAATATCTATAAGAAGCTAACTTTATTAATATAAAATAACTTAAGAGGTTTTAAAATATATATAATATACGTACTTAGGGTTATAGTCCGTATATAGCCCGCGCCCGTCCCGCGTATAGCGCTAACTAATTATATATACCTATATATACCCCGCGCCCGTTATACGCGTAGATTTAACTAAGCACCCTCTACGTAACTTAGCTATTTAGGCGTAGCTTAAATCCCTTATATACCCCGTTACCCTAGGAAAAGAGTATTTCTAGCCGCGGTATATATATATATAAGGTATAAGTTAAAATACCCCTTATATAGAAAATTTTTCTTTCTCCTTTTTTATTTTTCTCCTTAAGCTAGTTATATTATTTTCCCTTACTAAGTAAATATTTCTCTAAGCCCTATATTTTATTACTTCGCTACTATATTCCTATAATACTTTTTTCTATTATTATTATTATCTAAGCTTTTTATAATTATTTATTTTTTTTATTATTATTATTTCTTAAGCTTTTTATATTTATTAAGTTATTATATTACCGCTTTAATATATTATCTAGTTAGCCGTAATTACCGCCTTACGTAATAAGCGGCTACGCTATAAAGGGAGATTTAAATAATAAAAATATTACTATATTATAAAAAGTAAAATATTTATATACTCCTTATATCTAAGACTTTTATAAAAGCTATAATATTAACTACTAACGCGGTTATAAGATAGCTTATAAGACGTATAGATAATAATAAAGATAATACTTTTAGGAAAAGTACCTTTTTATTATAAATATATACTTATAGTAAGCTATCTATAACTTATAAATAATAATTAAGGAAAGATAAGCTATTACCTTACTTACTTACCCTTACGCTAAAGGAGTACTTAGCTAATATACTTAGTTTACGCTAGAGTTTCTTACTCGCGTTAATTACTTATAAACTATATTAGCTATTACTTATATTATATCGCGCTTAGTAACTAAGCTTTACGCCCTTTTTACGCTTAAGTAATAATAATCTTTTACGCTTATCCCTACTATTAGTAATATAATCGCTATACCTACCCTATATACCTTAACTTATAATATATTCTTAGTAATAATATAATATTAATAGTAATAATAATAATAATAAGGCGCCCTTATTATTAGCTTTAACTTTTTCGCCTTATAATATAAAGCGTTCTTTTAATAATAAAAGGAATAATAGCGATAAATTCTTAAGTAATAATAAAATAAGCGAGTTACTTAAATTATAAACTATTAGGTAAATATTAATATATAGGAGTAAAATAATAAAAAGAGAAATAATATTTTTTATTAAATAGTTATAGTACTAACTAATCTATATAATATATTAAGCCCGCCCGCTATTTTACTATACGCTACCTTTACTAACTTATATATATTATCTAGCTTTTAGTTACTTAGCGCTTACGCGCGGTACTTATCCTCCCCCCCCGCTATATATTAGTAAAGCGGGTTTATATTAGCGCCCGCGCGTAGCGCGCGTAGCTTAGGAGTAAGATAGGTAAGATTCCCGCTATTAGCGTTATATTAAATATTCTCCTAGCTTTAAAATATACCCTCCCTTACCTAGGGATATATTTATCGTAAGTTAATATTAGCGCTAAATTATAGCTAGCGCTATAATAGTTTTCTAAGTTACTTAATTATAATAAAAGATTATAAAAAGAAGATAGAGAAAGTAAATATTAGCTTAAAGCTAATATAAAAAAAAAAAAGTAAGTAAATAAGGAATAAAGAGGAATAAGGGGCGGGGGGGTAATATTATATTTATAAGATAAGGGGGGAAAGTTACTTAAGGGGGATAATTAGCTATAAAAAGCGCTTAAATAAGTATATAGTTAAGTCCGCTTTAAGCTATTATAAAAATATATATCTTTTTATATAAACTTAAAGCGGTTTAATACCGTATAATATTTAAAGCTATTAAGCCGCTTCTAAATTAAAATAATATAATTTTTCTATTTTATAAAAATAAGTTAATAAAGCGTTTTACCTTATAAGCGCTAACCTTTAGCGTTTTTTATAGTAAAGATTTCCTTAACCTTATACTTATTAAAAGATAGGTTATTATAAAAAAGATAAAGGAAGGGATCCGGCTAGGAGTTAGTAAATAACTAAAATACTAAAAGGTTACTAATAGCACGCTTAATAAGGTTAATATAAAAAGTAAGGTAAATACTAAGTAGTATATTAAGAGTAATAGTAAGCGGCGTTAATATAGCTATTACCTTATATTTACTTTTAAGGTAATTAAGCTTTTAAGATAGATAGTTAAACTATATATAGGTAAGATTAAGCTATATAAAATTACTAATATAAAACTATTTTATAAGTTAGTAAGACTTATTCGAGGAGTCCTATTACTATTACTAAGCTTAGGCGATAGAGGCCTATATTAGTTTAACGTTATTATAAAAGAAATAAGTAAACGCTATAGCTTAGCTTTTCGGGGAAAAGATAAGAGCGGCCGCCTTTACTAGCCGGTTAAGAAAGGTAATATTAAAGCCGTAAAATAAGCAGTTAGGACTAATACTTATTATAAATAAGTTTTAATTATTTAAGGTAAGCTAGTAAATAAGTAGGTAGCGCGGCTAGTTAAATTACGAGAAGGAGATTATATAATAGAGAATAGCTTATACCTCTTAGTTTATACGCTTTATACCCCTATTAGTTTAGAGGTAATACGCTATAGAAAATAGCCTATTAACTTTAATAAGATAGTAAAAAGTAAATTAGAAATAGCTTATCTAATTAGAACTATAATTAGAAATTAATTTATAAAGGAAGCTATAAAACCGCTATTAGTATTAGATAAAGCGCTTAGTATATTATTTAATATTTATAAATATTATAGCTTTAAGCTAGATATATTTTAATAAGCGATCTATTATAATTATTAGGAAATAGGGCTAGGATTCTAAGGTAGCAGGTAGCTTAGTTATAAAATTTATAGAGAGGGTTATCTAAAACTATTTAGGAGAAGGTAGCAGCTAAAGTAACTTTTAATAGCGCTAATAATTAAGGTAGTTTTTATAATAGTAATAATTATAAATAAAATATATTATATCCGTAAATATACTATTTTAGTAAAATTTATATTAAAGAAATATAAAAGTAATATTTTTACTAAGGTATTCTATTATAAGAGAATTATAAGTTTATTAGATAAGTATAGTAATTAAAGGTTCCTATTTAGGAACTTAAAGATAGCCTCGGAATTATAGCTATTTATAAGTAAAGATAGAATAGTCCGTAACTTACTTATAAGTACCCGCCTTTAGCGGAAACTTCTAAGCGCTTAACTAAACCGCTTAGCAGCGTATATAATAAGAAGAATCGGCATAGAGAGCCTCTAATTAAAGGTCTCGTAAAGTCTTATTATAAAAGGGGGCTAGGGTATCTTAAGTAAGAGGTATAGCTATAGGGAACTAAAATAAAGCTAAGCTAGATTAGACTAGCTATAATTTAAAAGAGTAAATAAATATAAGCTATATAATTTAACTAAAGCGCTCCTCTATCTTATAGTAATCCTATTTTTACTAGGAAAGCGTATTAAGCTATAACGCCTACGCGCTAAGATAGTATTAAAGGCGGAAGTTAAAAAGGGCAAGTATCTTAGCCTAATACGCCTAATATTCTATTATAGCTTTAGGTATAATAAAGTACTTTAAAGCTTTATAATTTATAAAAATAGAAAATAGCTACGTAACTTTATATAACTTAGTAAATTACGCTTTAAGGTAAGAAATAATAGTAAGAAGCTTTTTATTATAAATTATATAATTCTATTTTATAAATAAAAATTTCTTAGAGTAATATATAATAAGCTAAAAGATATAGTTTAAGCTAAACTAGGAAAAGCACCTACTAATAGCCTTACTAAAATAGTTAGCTTTAATAATAATATTATAGTTTAGATTTTACTAAGTAAAGATAAGGGTAAAAATAAACGTAAACTTAAGCGTATTAAAAATAAGCTAATACTTATCGGTCTAATAGAAAAGCGCGCCGCGTTTTATAAGCTTAACTAAGGGGGCTATAAGGTCTAAAAAGTAAGGTATAAAGTTATAATAAAAGTTAGTAAACTTAAGAAAACTACGTACGCTTCGGACGCGGGTTAGCGCCTCTAATTTTAAAATTAAAAAAACTTTAGTAAGGTTTAGCTATACTTTTTTACTAAAGTAAATAATAAACCCTAAGTACTTAACCTTATAAATAGTAAAGTTATACTTATTAAGATTAAGAAAAAGCTTAGCTTAACGGAAATATAAAAATATAACGCGTACTTTACGCTAATAATTAGAATAGGAACCTCCTAAATAGATAAAGATATTATTTAAATATACTATAGTAAAATCCCCTAAAAAGTTACTAAAAGTAATATTAATATAATACTAGAATATAGCGGGCGCTTTTATAAAGCTAAAAAGGTAAATAAGGTATTTAAATAAACTAAACTAAGTATAGAAAGCTATAAGGTATTCCTTACTTTTTATAATACGAAGCTTATAAAAGGCGGTATAAATATTAAGTTTTATAAACTAATAAGTATTTAAAAAGCTATAAAGCGTTTCCTTAATAAGCGGGAGGGGATAACGATTTTACTTTATTACTTTATTTAAGGCGCGATAATTAATATAAAAGCGCTACTTACTTCTTAGCTTTTTTATAAATAAGATAGGGGCGGCTATAAATAATAAGCTAGCGCGGATTTACCTTTTATTTATTAAGTTAATAATCTATTTCCGAATTTTAAAAAGATACTTATAAGGTATATTATAAAGTAAGCCCTAAAGTAA
The DNA here is from genome assembly GCA_003339415.1 of Ophiocordyceps camponoti-saundersi (nom. inval.). NCBI lineage: Eukaryota > Fungi > Ascomycota > Sordariomycetes > Hypocreales > Ophiocordycipitaceae > Ophiocordyceps > Ophiocordyceps camponoti-saundersi. The sequence continues at coordinate 16,883 of PDHQ01000323.1, forward strand.
AGGGGGTAAGGAACTATTAAGTTTCTAGCGGAGTTAAATATAATAATTATAATTACCGCGGTAAAGGGGTAAGATATTAGCTTTCTCCTTATCGAATAAGTTAGTAAAATCCGATACTTTAGAAGGTAAGGAGGGGCCCGTAATTAAGGTAAAGGTTATAATATATAAAATACGAGAGATATCCTATAAGCTAATAGTAAGGAATTAGTAACTAATACGCTACTAAGATTTATAGTAAATAAGGGCCGCGAAGATAGAGCTAAGAATAGCTATAGTAAGGTAAGTAACTTACTAAGATTCGGAGTATAAGATAACTAATCTGCTAGTAAAGTAAACTATAACTTTCCGCTTACTAAGATATAGCGAGATATTATTATACGCTATTTAAAATAAGCTAAAAATTAGGTCCTAAGTAAGGCTTAGGATTATATATATTATTATAAGTAATTACTAGCTATTAATATTAGCTATAAAGTAAATAAGGTAGCGGATAGATAAGTATAGCTCGAAGCGTACGCGCTACTAATAATATATCTATATAGTAGTATAAATTACTTATAAGTAAGAAAGGGGAATTTGCTTAAGCTAATAGCGCTATATAAAAGATTTGCTTATAGTAATATAATAATTATAGCTATTATTTACTTATATAATAATAAAAAAAGCAAAATTTATAAATATAAGGAAAAAAAGAGGAGGTAAGTTTATATTCTAACTAATATTTATAAAATAGTTATCTAATATTTTATAAGTAATATTATTATAAGAGTCCTCCTTTTATAGGAGACTTAATATAAGGGGGATTCGTTTCCTTAATCTAAGGCGGGGTCCTCCTCCTCTTTTATAATATCTATAAAGTAAACTAAAAAGGCTAATAGGGGAGGATTAAGCTTATACTTACGTAAAAAATAGCCGGTACCGCTATAGCGAAAGTAGCGGCCCTTAGCGCGCCGCTTTATAATCTTATCGCTATTAGCTTTAATTACTTAATAATAAGTTTTACCGCCGCGGCTATTCCGGCCTTAAAGAAAGGGGCTATTATATTTACTAAAGCGCGGCTAGGACGCTAGGTATTAATCTAGTATACGTGAGTTATTAAGGTATCTTAAGATAGCTTAAGAGCGGAAAGTAAGGGCGTTTAGCTTTTATTTTTAAGGCGGAAAAACTTAATATTTACGGTAATAGCGCGGATCTTAGTAATAGCGATAATATATTTAGTTAGGGGAATATTACGCCTTATATAATATTAGCAAAAAGCTAGCGTAAGGGTATAATAAAAATATATAACCTTAATCTTATTAGCTTATTTAATATTATCTACTAAAGTAAGCTTAGCTTTAAAGCGGATAAGGAAATTAGAGAAAAACTTAGAAGCGCCCTATATAAAGTATTTAAGCTTTATTATCGCTATCTAGCGCTAATATAAGTTAGTAAATATAATATTAAAATAACCTAAAAAGTAATTAAGGTTATACTTATACTTAGTATCTTACTTAAAAAATAAGGCTATCTTAGCTTAAATTATAAGAGATAAATATTAATATAGAAATACTTATTAATTATAAGCGGTACTAATAAAAGCTTAGTCCGCTTATAGCTTATAAAATATAAAAGAGTGCTATATTAGAAAAAGGTCCTTATCGCTATCGAATAGTAATTTAAGAGGTAATAGCTTATAGCGGGGTTATAACTATTATTACTTAAGGAGCTATATAGATTAGTATTATTAGTATATAAAGCTTTAAAGCTCCGCGATAATAGCTTACTACTCTAAGAGCTAAGCGATAATAGCTTATTAAGTATTAAAATTATTTATAATTAAAATTATTTTATTATAAAAATCTTATATTCCTTAACGTTTATAAGAAGCTAACTTTATTAATATAGAATAACTTAAGAGGTTTTAAGGTATATACGGTATATATACTTAGGGTTACAGTCCGTATATAGCCTGCGCTTATCCCGCGCGTAGCGCTAACTAATCGTATATACTTATATATACCCCGCGCCTATTATATGCGCGGACTTAACTAAGCACCTTTTACGTAACTTAGCTATTCGGGCGCAGCCCGAATCCCTTATAATATTATAAGAATAAATACGAAATAATTACTTATAATAAAAATTCTAAAAAAAACTTAAAAAAAAGTAAGTTTTTAGTCTTTTTATTATTAATTTATTAATTTTATATTAGAATAATCTATTAAAAAGAATTTATAAAATATTATTTAAAAATAAGCTAAGTTAAACTTAGCTTTTAATACTAATTTAGCTTAGAATTTAGTTATTAATTTTCTTATAATTACAAATATTTCTTTTTTTATAATATACTCTAAGCTTTTTAATAAGCTTCTTACTTATTATAATTAGTAAGTTATTTTCCTTTTATTTAAATTTTTAATTAACTTTTTCTAAGAATTACTAGCTTATCTATTATACTAAGTTAAAGGATTATTTAAAAAACTACTTTAATAAAGCCTTTTTAAAGTTAAATAATAACTTTATAAGTTACTCTTCTAAAAGTAGCTTTTATAGCCTTATTTTTAATATCTAAACTTTAGCTACTTAAGATTCCTATTTAGGCTTAATTATAGCTTATATTTCCCTAAACTTTAAGCTATATTATAAGCTTATAAGTAAGTTATTTATTTATTTATTTATTTATAAAAACTAATAATTTTTAGCTGTTAAAAAGCTTTTAGAACAGTATACTAGAAATTATATTTATACTAAAATTCTTTCCTATCTTAAAGCTTACCTTACTATTATTTTAAAGTTTATTAATAAGTATATTAATAATTTCTTTATTTATTTATTTATTTACTAATTTATTTATTTACTAATTTATTTATTTACTAATTTATTTATTTACTAATAATATTATACTAGTATTACTTATAATAATGCTACTAATAATAAGACTTTTTAAAAGCTTATTCCTCGGCTTATAACGACCTTTTTTCTAAAGAATTTACTAGCTAAATTCGCTACCTAGCATATATTATTAATTTAATAGCTTAGGATATCTTTAAAGCCTTTTTAAATAATTCTAACTTAGAAAGATAACTTTTAGATAAAAATACTACTTTATAAAAGCGTAATAGTAAGTTATTTATTCTTATTATAATTTTTTACTAATTATTTATTTTTATAATGCTTTTTAACTAACTTCGACGTATTTTACTTATTATTAAGTATAATATAAAGCCTAAATAGCTTTTTTAAAAAAGTCTATAGTAGTAAAAATCTAAGGGAAATGTAAGATAATTTAAAGAAATAAAGGTTATTATTAGTAAGTTTTTTTATTTATTAATTATTTATTTAACTATTAATTAATTAAATAAATAACGCTAGAAGGTAGAATTCTACGTTTTTTATACTTAAAAGAGCGTTAGAATTCTGTTCTGCCTTAAAATAAGTTTCTAAATTAATAGAATATAAAGAGTATAAAAAAGTATTCCCTACTAATAAGGAATAGGAAGCTTTAAAAGATTTTAAAGCTATTTTTAACGTTTTTTTAACTCCTTCTATTTATTTATAAAGCTACTTTTATACGATAAGTTTAGAAAGATTACTTTTTATTTATTAGATCTTTAATCGGCTTACTAAATTATATAAAGAATTTTCTAACTTTAAAAAAAGCTAGGTATTTTTCTTTTTTTTATTTTTTAAAATACTTACTAATTATATTTTAGTCTTCTTATTCTATTACCTTTAAGACTTATATAATAGAGGGCTTAAAAAAGCTAGAGAAGTACTTTCTAAAATAACTTAAAAAAATAACTTACTAGCTTTCCGACCTTATTTATTCGCTATTATATTAAACTTATAATATAAGGATATTTACTTTAAGGAAGACGGCTTCCTTTATTACTATTTAGCTATAAAAAAAGATATCTTATATCTTTTTTAAGAGGAATTTAATTTATAAGTAAGACTATTCTCTTTTATAGTTTTTACTAATTATTTTTAGCTATAAAACTACGGAAAATAAAGAAATAAACTTAGGAAGCCTTAAAACGTTTATCTTAGAAAAGTTTAACTTTAGTTTATAATCTAAAAAAATAAAAACTAATAAAGAGTTAAAATAATACCTCTTAAAAGCTTATTTACCTTTTAAAATATAGTTATTTATTTTTTTTATAATTATTTCTCTTTATTTACTAATTATTTCTTAGAGTAACTCGCTCTTATATTAGAAAAATAACGCTTTCCTCTTCCCTACTTTAATAATTTTAGCTAGAAGTTTTTAGCTATTCTAGCTATATTAGCCTTAATCGAGGCTATTTTTTCTATTTCTAATAGTATTATTACGTTATCTAAGAATAATTTAAAACTTAAAACTATAAAGTAGTTAATCTTACTAAAAAACTATATTTTAACGCTTACTAATTTCTAGGAAATTAAAAAAGAGGAAGATAAAGCTTTAGAAGAAGAAGATTAAAGCTTATAAGTCTTCTACTAAAGCTAGTTTTTTATTTCTTATTAGATAAATTTTTCTTACTAATAATATATTTTTTTTATTAATCTTAACTCTTTATATATTAATAATTTTATAAGTTTAAAGATTTCTAATAATAAAGCTTATTTAAATTATATTAAGGCTTTTTTAAAGCTATATTATATTCTTACTCTTTATTTTATTATTACTTCTTAAGTTATTACTATTATTATTACTAGTTTTTATTTCTCTTTTAAATATATTAAATTAGAGATTTTACTCCTTGTTTAATAATAACCTAATTAAAAAAAAAACTTAACTTTTATATACTATATTAGTCGCGCTATCTATTAGTATTTTTTAAAGATTAAAATAGCTTATATAAGCTAACTAAAACCTTAGTCCTTTTAGTTCTTAGTCTTTAGTTAGTTAGTCACTTTATCTAAGGACTGACTAAAGTTACTAGAGTAACTAACTAAGGACTAACTAATTTTAAACCTTAATAATAGCTTTCCGAAAATAGTTAGCGTAAAATAAGTTTATTATCTAATAGCTATCTAGTAAGTTAAAGATATAATTATAACCTTATTCCTTAAAAACTATAAAAAAACTTAATTATAAAGTATTAAATCTTATTATAAGTATAGTTATTATAAAACCTTTATAGCTAAAAAATACCTAATCGCTAATTATAAAATTTATTAAGCGATATCTTTTATTAGCTTATATTTTCTATTTATTACGCGCTTTATTTATAGCGACTTAAGCTTATTATTTTATTTTCTATACTTAGGCGATAAGTTTATAAGCTATAGCGATAAGGCTTAAGGCGTTTAAGCTATTTTAAGGGCTAGGGACTAAGAGGGGGTTTTAAATATTTTTTCTAAAAGCGATTATAAATAGCGCTATACTAATTAACGCGTGCTAAGAGGAGTTATACTTAAAGTCTAAAGTAAGAAGGAAAATACTTTAATTATCTTAATACTTACTTATATAAAATTATAGCTTTTAGTTTAAGTATTAGTTAGTTACTTTTAAACTTCTTTATATTTAAAAATAAAGGGAATTATTATATTAATACTTAATACTAATAAGCTAGTTTATTTTACTAAGAAATCTTAAAATAAATAAGCTAATATTATTAATAATTTATATATTTAATATATTAAAAAGATAATAAAAGTATTAGAAATAGCGTTTTATAAGTACCTTAGCTATATTATTTATTTTACTTAGTAATATAGTAATAATCTTACTTAGCTTATAGATAAAAGTTTAAATATAATTATATTAAAAGCGGTTTTCTAATATTATTTTTCTATTATAAGTAATATACTTTTTTATAAAAGTTAAAATAAGTAAAAAATATAATAAATTTAAAATTTTATTTTATAATATCTTATTCTTTTAATATTTATAATAGTTACGAATATATTAGCAAATATCTTACTTTATCTTAAGCTAATAATAGCTTTTTCGAAGTATTTAAGTAATCTTATTTTATTTATTATAAGCGAAAATAGCTAGCTTATATATATTCTAAATTAGAGTAATATAGAGGAAAAATCGCTTTTAACTATCTTACTTAGGTATAATAAGGAGATTACCGTAAAATCTAAAGTTTTAGCTTATATTCTTTTCTTAAATTAGTTATACTAACTCCGCTCTTAATAAGATAAAGTTTTCTATAAGGCAGATAAGGGTAATTATAAAAGTTAAGGTTAAGGCTTTAAATTTAAAGCGTTCTTAAGGAATTATTATAAGTATATTATCTTCCTTTTTATAAGCTTTTATAGTTAGGAGTTAAACTATCTTACGCGAAAAAATATTAATAGCTATATTTAATTATTTAAGTTAGTAAAGGAAATAAATATTAAACTAAATAAGGAAATTTAATTATAAAACTTAATAGATAAAAAATAATCTTTCTATTATAAAATAAATCAAAGCTTTATAATTTATAACTATTTTAAACTTTTAACTAAGTAATTTTAGGTAAAAATACTTAAAGCTTTATATAATAGCTAAAAGTTTATAATTTTAAATTAGATATACTTACTTAGCTAAGTTAATTATTTTCGAAAAAAAGCTTATAAGCTTTTATATCTAATTATCTTATTATTATTAAAATCTACTTATAATAATATTCTAAAAAATATTAGTTTTAAGTTAAGTTTAGAGTTTTAAGTAAAAGAAAGTAAATATTAAAACTTATATAGCTAGCTTTATTATCTTATTAAAAGCTTCGTTTTACTCTAATCTAAGCTTAAAAGTAGTATTTTTCTTTTAAAGATAATTTAAAAGCTTAGCAGCGGTATTAATATAATAATAAAAGATCCGAATAAAGTTATAAAGCTTTATAATTACGAAAATCCTTGAATTTTTAATCTTAAATTACTTATATTTTATAAAAGCTTATATTTATCCCTTAACTTATATATAATATTATATTAAAATAATTAACTTTTATAATATTAATCTTTAATTTTTAGATATCCCCTTATAAGTTTACTTAATATAAGCGTTAAATTTTTTCTTAATATTCTTTTTAATATTCCTTTTTCTCGCTATTTAAATAAATTAATATATTATTAGTATATATACTTATATAACAGTTAAGGAGATTATAAAATTAAGTATTAATAAAATTTTAAAATTAAGTAAGCTTTGCCTAAAAGTTAAATAAAAGAATAAGCTAATAAAATATATTAAACTTTATATAGAAAGCTATAAGATATTTAAAGTTAGAGTTAAAATAAAAATAGTAAAATATTTAAATAATATCGATTTTTAAAACCTATTTCGCCTCCTAATAGCTAAACGCTATATTTTCTAAGAAGGGAGTAAGTAAAATCTAACTTTTTAAATAATTATTTATTTATTAGTAATTAATATAAAAGCGCTAAGCTATTAAAAATAGCTTTAGCGCGAAGAGAATAAAGATAGCGTAAAAACTAATATTTAGCTTAATAAATATAATCTTAAGTAAATAATTAATAATTTCCTTTTTTAAAAGTAAGTATTTTATAAATATTTTATAAAAAGAAAGTCTTATTAGATTTAAAAGCTTTTTAAGTTTTAAGGTAATATTATAGCTAAGTTAAGGATTAATAAATATATAAGCTTCCTTTTTATTAAAAAACCCTTTAAGGTATATAAAAGCTAAAAGAATTATATTATATATATAATTAATATACTTAAGTTTTTCTTTTTAAAAAAAATAAGATTTTTTATTTTATATATATATAACTAGCTAAGCTTAGCTTTATAATTATAATTAAATTATTATTATTTTCTAATTTTATAAAAGTTATAAGTATTAATAAGGTTATATTTTTTTATTATATATAATAAGGGTTTTATTATACTTAGTAAATAAGTTATTTTCTTAAAATATTTTTACTTATATTATTAGTTTTTTAATTAGTTTAAGTTAAGGTTTAAGCTAGCTTTTTTTTATAAGCTATATAAAGGTTTTCTTTTTTTACGAATATTAGAGGATTTAATATTTATATTTATTTTAGTTAAGGAGGCGGTTTTAGCGTTCGGCGTCTACTTAAATAGCTAAATCTAGATTTTTAGTAAAAATAGCTTTTTAAATAATAAGTTTAAGAGCGAGTATTTAGCGAAAGTAGGTAAGTTATCTAGCTAAATTAGCTTCTAAGCTATATAATTAAGTAATAACCTTTTCCTAGCTATTTAAAATAAGATAATAAAAAGATTTTAAGTATAGTTAGTTACTTAGTAATTTCTTAAGGAAAATATTATTTATTAATTATTAAAGTAATAATTAAGTATTTATAAACTAAGCTAGCTAAATAGCTTTAGAAATTAAAAAAGGGGATATAATAAATAAAAATAAGCTTAGCGCTTAAGTATTTTATTACTTATTTTGCGAAATAATAGCTAATTCGAAGATAGGCATTTACTCCGGTATTATATAAAGTAAAAATATAAAAAGTAATACTATTAACTTAAACTTAACTATTAATAGTAAATAACTTTTTTATTTTTTATTTTATATATAACATTTTTAATATTATTAAGAAGCATTATAATAGTTTTACTTTTTTCCTAAATTAAAGTTATTTAATTAAATAAAGTTAGGCGGTAGCGTTTAAACTTTATAAAATCTCCTTATCTTTTATTAGTTAAGGTAATTCTTAGCTATATAGCCCTTTTTTCTATAGATAAAATAAGTATTATTTTCTTAATAAACTTTCTTCTTATTTTCGCTTAAAAGCTAGCCTTTTTAACATAAGGTTATAGTTATAATTTTCTTTTTTTATATTATTAAAGCTATCTTATCGCCTTAATAAGCTTTTTATATAGCTTTTTAATAAGTAAATTTTTTTTCTAGTAAATTATAATATTTTTTATATATTTATAGAAATCTTTATATATTATATATAAGTTTTTAGCCTTTTTAAGAAAGTTTAGGTTAAAGTTAGTAAGTAAATAATCTTAAAATATATACTTAATCTAAGCTAAGACAACTTAAGTTTTAGCTATAAGGTAGTTAAACTTAGTAAAGAACTTTTAGATTTTTTATTTCTTAGTTAAGGAGAAATTTAGCTTATAAAGCTAATTTATAGCTTCTATAAACTTATTCGGATTTTTATAAGCAGATTTTAAATATTAAACTATTTTAACTAATTTAAAAAAAAGCGTTCTTTCAAGTTATATAAAATTTTTAATAATTTATAAGCTTTTCCTTTTAAAATATAGAATAAAGTACTTATCTTATTTTACTTATTATAGAAAATTATTTTATTAAATCTTATTTTATTTTTTAAGTTTATAAGGAAAATATTAAAATCTTTTTTCTTACTTAAGAATTTATTTACCTCTTTATAGCGAATTTTTATAATATTTAAGTAAAAAAAGTTTAGCTATCTTACTAAAATAATTAATATAAAAGCGTTCTAAGTAGCTTTTTAAATTAAGAGAAATACCTTTTTATTTATTTTAAATATAATTAATATTTCTTAATAAGTTTTTTTATATTTAAATTTTAATTTTTTTAAAATAATTAACTTTAAAATTTTATAATTTATATTTATAATTATATTATCTTTATATACTATTTTTATAATATAATTATATTAGTAATAGTTTAAAAAAAAGTAGCTATAATCTTAATTTAGTTTTTATAAAAATTTTATTTTACTATAAAATTTAATATTTTTAAAGTAAATCTTTTAAATCGCTTAAAAGTTTAGTTAAGAGCTTTAAATATATATTTTAAAACTAATTATAATTTAAGTTTTAATTATATATAAATTCTTTTCTATCTTTTAGAAAGATATAAAAGTTTAATATATATTTATTAATTACTTATTAGTAAAAAGTAAGCTTAGAATAATATTATATCTTAAAAATATGTTAAGTAAATAATAATATTAATATTTTAAATAAAGATTCTAAGCTAAGGAGAAAAGAAAAAAAAGAGAGAGAAACTCTTATAAGCGAAATCTTAGTAAAATATATAAGAGCACGTGCTAGTAAATATAAGAGAGGGTATAGTAAAATCCGGTAAAGAAGCGGTTATACTTCTTAGTAATTTTCGCTAGCGTATAATATTACTTACCTTAGCCCTTATAATATTCTGCTTAATTTATATAAAAAATAAGTATATTATAAATTTTAAAATTATTAATAATAAGAATAAGCTTTAAGATTTTAATTATCGCGAAATTATTTAATATACTTATTAAAGATTAGCTTAGAAACTTTATTTTTAAAATATAAACTTTAAGTTATTTTACTTTACTAATAACTTTATTAAGAAAGTTTATATTACTTATATTAATAAAATACTTCGCGCTAATATATAGAATAATAAGCCGCTACCTCTATTACCGCTATTTTATAAATAATAGCTATATATACCGCCTTTTTACTTAACTTTAGTATTAAGTATATCTTTTTATAATAAAGAGGTAAGAAATAATAGCCTTATTATAGAAGGGGCTAGCCTCTTTTAATAAAGGTAAATAAAGTTTACTAAGTTAACGCTATCTTAAGATAAGTAATATTCCCTAAAAGACTTTATTATTAATAATAATTATAAGGCCTTTAAAGCTACTAACAATGCCTTTTATATTATAACTAATATTATAATAAGTAATAATATAGCTTATAAGATAAAAAGAATTAATAATAAATATAAGTAAGGGAGATAATAAGTAATAAGAGAAAAAGTATATAAGTATATTATTATTATTATTATTATTAGAATACTTTAATAGCTATAAGAGCTGCTAAAACCTTTATAGTAAGTTAGGTGGGAAAAACCCTCTTAAAAGAGGTAAAACCCCCCGTAATATAATAAGACTATAGCCGGCATAAAGCTAGGCTAAGTAAGTAGCGCGTATAAAGAAGCGGCAGATAGCTACGGTAATACTATATTATATAAGAAAAGATAAGAGAAGAATAAGAAAAGTAGCGGTATATATTATCCGTATATGCTAGTATATACCCCCCGTAAACCTCTTAGTATATACCTCTTAACTTATTAATATATAGCTATATACCCTTTAAGCGCGTAATATATACTTAGGTATATACCTCTTTTCTAAGCTTTCCTAATCGGGAAGCCTTCTTAATTAAGAAGTTAATTTTATAAATTAGTAACTTAAAGCTTAAGAGTATATAAAAAAGGGGGGGTTACTCTTACTAGTATAAGCGGGCTATTATTAAATTAGTAATTTTAATAATTTTATTTATATAAGTAATCCTTATAAGCTTATATATAGTTTATAACTAACTTATATTAAAATAAAATACCCGTTATATAAGACTACTTATAAGATATATTTTATATTAAATATATCGGTATACTTATAAGCTTTAGTTACTTTTATTAGATATAATAAAGTAAGTATCTAGCCTTAGCCTACGTTTATCTTTATTAATAGTTAAGGTAAACTAGCTTAATATATCTTATATTAAGTATATGAATAATTATACTAAGTGCTAGCTAATTAAAGATCCCGCTATAGCTAAAGCTATTTACGTTATAATAAAGGTAGCTTATTAGCTAGGCTTTAGTTATAGCTTTTAAATAGTAAGTTAAAACCGGAGTTATATAATATCTATAATAAGTCTTATACTAATAAGGGTAATAAAAAATACTATTTAATATATTAAGAAGCCTCGCGCTATCGCGCGCTATAATAGCCCTTATATTAATTAAGTTATATAAGCGGCTACTAACTATATTTTATACTTTAATTTACTACCCCTTACTAGCAGAGATAACCTTATTACTAATATAGCTAAAAGTATAACTAATATTAACTATATTATTAGAATTATATTAGCGTAAATATAAGAATAATATATTTTCTATATATAAGCGGTTAACTTTTTTCAGTAAATAAATAAAAAGTTACGCTATATTTATTACGCTGCTAAGAATAAAGTAAGTTTATAAGGGAGCCTATATCTTTATAGCTATCCTCTTATCTTTTATACTCTGCCCCCTATATTAAGTATTAATACCGCCTTAGTCCTTATTAAGTCTAAGTTAGAGGCTAACGCGCTTAATAAGCTTAAGGTAAAAGCCGCTCTTACTACCGCCCTTATTATTAAGGCTACCCTTATTACTAGGGATAAAGCTAGTAGCCCTTACGCTATAACCTTACCGCCTCTATATAAGGAGATTCTTAGCTTAGTTTAAAATAGTCTTATTAATAATATATTTAATTATAAAAACTATATAATATTAGTTAGTAACTATATTATATTTAGTAAGGAGTTTATAGGCGGGGAAAAGCTAAAGCTAAAAACGCTTATTTTAAATTAAGCTTATAGTTATAAATATAATTATAGTTACGGCCGCGGCTATAGCTATAGCTATAAAGGTTAGAGATATACTTATACTTTACGCGGTTAAATTAAGTTTTTATATATAATTAAAGTAATTTAAATTTAAAGCTAAGTAAATAGTTAGTAAAATAAGAGATAAAGTTTATTATTATATAGTAACTATTATATATCTATATTAAAGCTAAGGCTTACTTTCCGCTTCTCCTTTTCCTTATAAAGTAATAAGGTAAAGTTAAATTAATATAGCTTTCTTAATAAGAAAAACTATCTTATAAGCTATATAGCGAAGTAAGGATTATTAAATATTATAGTAAAATCTCGCTAATCTTATATTAGTCTCCTATTAGCGTTAAGTAAAGGCTTATTATTATATATATATATATAGTTAAAGAAGATATACGGAATTATTTTATCACCGCTATTATAAGGGCACCGCCTTAAGATTACTCTAAGTATTTTACTAGCTTAAAAGAATAAGTTAAGCTTAATATAATTAGTTTTAAGTTATATAAATATTATACTAATAAACTTAAGAAGTTTTTTATATATATATAAGGTAAACTTAGCCTTAAGCTATAATAGCTTATTTATAAAGTAGCTATATAATTATCTATATTTCTTAAGCTTACTTTTCTAGGAGTATTATTAGAGGAGCTATTTATCGCGGAGGCGAGCGTTAAAGTTATATCACGCGCGTCTTACTATTAGCTTAAAGCTAGTTTATATTATATAAAATATTTCTAAGTTTTATAATATTTATTATTTCCTTTAAAAAGAGCGTCCCTTATATTTATAATATACTTATTTAGTTACTTTTTCTACTATAATATAAATAAGATTTACTATTCTCGTTTACTATAAATAATAATATATTTATATTATATAATATATAAGGTAAAAGTTTAAAAGTAAGATAAAAGCCTTAGCTTTAATATAATAGACCGGGGTAGCCTTATAAGCCCCGGTAATAACTTATAAGTATTTAAACTACTTAATAGCGAGCGCTTTTATAATAAGGCTATAAGGCTTCCCTCTTAGCTATATTAGCGGGGCGAACTAAGATATATTAAATATAATAGCTAACCTAATAGCTTTAGTATAGATTTCTTTTACTTTTAATAAGGTATAGCTTTATATTAATATAGTAATTTTATAACTTTTTAAATATAAAACTTTAATATCTCCTTAATTACTTTTTTCACGATTTTAAATAATTAGGGTCCCCGCTTATACTTAACGCTATAATATTATAAGAATTTAGTACTTTCTTCCTCTTAGAGTTTAACTCCGCTAAGGGAATAACTTTAAACGTAAGGTTATAAGGCGGTCCGCCTCCTAGTCCGCTATTAATATTAATAATATTTAATAGCGGAACTTAAAAGCTTAATTAGTCCCGATAATATTTATATATAAGTAAAGGTTAATATAATACTACTATTAACTTTTATAATCTATTTATCGATATTTTTTAAACCTTAATAAATCTTATCTTAAAATTTATATACGAAAAACTTACTAGGGTAGTTTTTATATAAGATTTTTACCTTATATAAAGTATCCTTAATATAGTATTTATTAAGCTTTAATAGCGCTAATAAGCCTCTAAGAACTTATTTAGCTTTCTTATTACTATCTCTTATACTATTTAAAAATTAATTAAAGCCGCCTTTTATAAAATAATAGGTAAGGAGTTAGACTTTACTTTTAAAGCTTTAACTTAAGCTAATATAGTTATAAACTCCGCCCTAAACTCCGCCCCTTTTATAGCGCCCCTTATATAGCTAATTTTAGTAAGAATAAAAAGAAATATACTTATATCGGTAAAAAATATTTTAATAGTTAATAAAGTTCTAGCGCTTACTTTTTAGGAGGTTATTTAGAAAATTAATAAAGCTATAAGCTATTTTATAATAATTACTACGCGCCGATTTTCTAATAGTAATCTTATTATTATATTTAACTTAAAATATAAGGACCTCGCTTTTAAAGATAAATAAGTAGCTTAAGCTTTTAAAATAAAAGCTAAGTATATATACTAAACTTATATTATTATCGCTAAAAATATTTAAACTTTAATAGCTAATTATAACTATAACGCGCTATTTAGTATTATTAAAAAGGTAAATAAAGTTAATATAATTTAGGCGAAAGTACTTTAACTTTAGCGTATTATTAGCGGAGAAGCCCCGCGGACTTATTTTATTATAAGCTTAAGTAATATAGAGGATATAAATAAGCTTTGCTTAAATAAAGTAATTATAAATATAGAAATAATTTATTATAAATTTTATAAGGACTTTATACGCTTTAAGTAATATTATAAATATTTTTAATTTAAGTATATTATTAAGTATTATTAAGAGGCCCCTTAATATAAATATTATATAGCTACTTTATATAATAATAAAAAAGAAAACTAGTTTATATAGAAAAGAGAAAAACCTTACTATTATATTTTATATAAGGGTATATATTTTATATAATTAAAAGATTACCTAAAGTCTTAAAAATAATAAAGCTATATTAAGTTTAGCTTTCTTAATAAACCTTACTTTTTCTAATTATTATAATTTACTTAACCTCTAGCCCTTACTTAGCGGTAACTTTATAAAAATAGCGAAAGCTTTATTATAGTTTTTTTAAGGAAATAAGTATATTATAAATCCCTTAAAGATATACCTTAGCGATCCTCTTATAATACGCTACTTATTTAAGTCTCCCTAAAAAGCTTTTAATTTAATAATACTTATAAAAGCTATAAGCTATATAATAAATTCTATAACTTATAACTAGCCTTATAATAGTTTTAAGTAAAGTTTATATTAATAAACTTTATATAATTAAAGTAATTATAAATAATTATTCTTAATATTTAATTTTTATAAAAATTATAACTTTATTATAAAATATATAGAAAATTAATTACTTTATTTAACTTACCTTATTTAGTAAAGAGAGTTATAATATTATTAATATATAAGAATTCTAGCTTAATATATATAATCGCCCTCCGCTTCCTAAACTTACTTTTTACTACTTTATTTAAGGTAAAAGTAAAGCTTTCTTTTATATATATAAATAATATAAAGTTAGCGATTAGGACCTTATTATAAGGCCTAACTTTACCGGAGTTTCTTTTTATAATAAGCTTTAAGTATTTACTATTTACTCCCCGCTACTTAGAATATATACTAAACCTTTTTTACGCTTATTACCTCCTCTTCCCTCCTTATACTCCGCCTCCGCCTCCGCTCCGCTAATTATCCTTAGTAATTTTAATACTTATTACCCCTTTTAGAATTTTTATAAATATATATCCTTTTATTTTATAAAGCTTCTTTTTACTTTTTATTATCTTTACTTTAAACTTTTTACCCCTTTTTATAAAACTACTTAGAAAATATATAAGTAAAGGGTTAATATTATTAACTTAATCTAAAATATGCTTAATTATTTCCTTATATATTTTAGCTTAAACTTTAACTTTCTTAGCTTTAATTATATTCCTTAATTTACGTTATTTATTACTTTTCCCCCCTTAAACTCCGCCTTAATAATACGCTAGAAATATTTTAACTTTAATATCTTATAAGTAAAAGTAAAAAATTACTTTTTATTTTCTACTATTTAAGCGGAGTTTATAATAAATATTAAGGCGTTAATAATATAGCTATATAAGTAATTAAATATTAAAGCTAGCTTAATAATTTTAAAATTATTTTAATAATATAATTTTTACTTATATTTATAATAAACTTTAAAAATTATTTTTATAATTTTAAACGCGAAGTATATTAAGCGATATTAGTAAATATAACTAAACTTTAATTACTAATAAGTATATTAAGATACTACTATATAATAAAAGTTATTTATTAAGAAAGTAAAAAGGGATAATTAAAAGCGATTTCTCGCTTTTATAAGCGGTAACTTTAATATTATATAATTTATAGCTTAGTAAGTAAGACTTTATAGCTAAGCTCCTTTAAAGCTTATATATACTTTTTTTTAATAAGATATAAACTCTGCTTTTTTATTATTTTTCTTTAAAAAGTTAAAGCTTTTAACTTATAAGTTTTTTCCCTATCTCTTAGTAAATACTTTATATTTTTCTATTTTTAACTTTTTCCCTTTAATAAATATTTCTTTTTAAGTTATTAAAGATAAGGTCCGCTTTACTATTTTTAATATTATATTATAAAAATCTACTAAGCTTAATAATATCTTTATTAGCTTCTTTAAAAGTTATAAATAACCTTTTATAATAATCTTAATTAACCTTTTTTAAAAATATATTATTTATAAATATTTCCTTACTTAATATTAAACTTTTAATATTATAGTTTTTTAAAAAGTAAGAAAAAGCTTAAAAATTTATTAAACTTTAAGCGGCTACTATCTTATCTTTTTTCTTAATACCGTAAATAAGATTATTAAAATTATAATAGCGAAGAAAATATCCTATATAGCGGAGTTTATAAGAATCTTATTATAAAGTTAGATAGGTAACCGGCCTAATTAGTTTACTAATAGCGCTTTACTCCTTTTAATAAAGTTAATTTATACCGCTTAAAGCTTTTAAAGCTCCGCTTCCCTTTTAATATTAAATATAATATACGCTTTTAACTCTATTTTATACTCTAAGCTAATAGAAATCTTTAACTCCCTTAGCTTTTTTAAGTAAATTATAACTTTCCTTTACTTTTACTTTTTTAACTATACCTCTTACTTAAAAATTAATAATAAACTATTAAACTTTTTTTTTATTTTTACTAAAATCCCTTAAAGCTCCTTACTCTCTTTAATATTATTTATTTTATATATTTTATTTTTTTATAAGCGCTTAAAGTAAGTAACTAATATATTTATTATTAGATTTATAAATAATATTAATATTTTTAATATTAAGCGTACCTCCGCTTAAGTTTACTATTAGCTTTAATAAGCTTAAGGTATTTACTATAATTAAGTAGTAAAGTATAAAATAACTTTTTAGCTACTTAAAAGTAAGCTCTTTTAGTTTATAAAAGCTTACTCCGCTAATATAACTCTGCTAATTCTTAATAAAATTATTATTTAATTTATATAAAAAGTATATATATTTAGGGTTTAAATTTACCGTAAATTTTAATAAAAACCTTACTTTTATTACTTTATAAAGAAGCTTAATTATTAATAGCTAGCTTTAACTAAGCTTACTTTATTTACTTAAAGCTTCTTACTCCTTTAAGTAAGGGAAATTTATATTAAGGTTATAAAGTTTATAATTACTTTTAACGCTATAATTTACTCTACTTTAACCCCGCTAAATAAGGAACTTAAAAGCCTTATCTTCTAATAGCTAGCTATAACTTAGTTTAAGTATTTTTATATTATCTCTAAAATATACTAAGCTATTTTTTCTTATTATATTAAGCCTAAAACCTTTATCTTTTTTATTAATATTTACTTATCTTACCGCGCTATTTATAGCTATTAACTCCTTTATATTTAAAAAACCCGCGGCTTATATTTACTTTGCCTCCGAGAGAATCTTTATATACCTCCGCTAATAGCGTAGGGGTTAGCTTTACCTTACTTACGTTCCCCTTAAATCCCTCTAATCCTTTTTTATTACTTAGGTGCGGACTCTAGATATCTCCTTTTAATCTCCTAAGACTTTAAAAGCTTATTTTTACGAAAAGTAGTAACTTTATTAGAATTTTTAAAAAGGAAGGCTTTGAAAATATAGCTAGTTCTCTAGATATTTTATTAATAAATTACCTTAACTAAAACTTAGCTATATTTTATAAATCTATTAAGGCTTTCTAAAATTCCTTAATAGCGCCTTAACTTAACTTTATAATAGTAAAATTAGCCTTAATAAGTTTCTTTATATTTATAATATTCTTATAATTATAACTCCTTATTATTTTTATAATAATAAGGAAGATAAAATAATAGCTTATTTTACTTTACGCTATAAACTTACTACTTATAAAAGAATATATTTACTTATACTTTTTATAAGTTTAATTTAAAATTATAAGAATTTTAATAAAGCTTTTAGCTATAAAGTTATTATAAGCCCTCTCGCTTTATAATTTATTCGCTTATAACGCTTTCGCTAATTTAACCTTTTTATATTATCTTATAATATTTAAATATAAAGTTTAAGCGTAAGGGATAGTTTTTAATATTTTTTATTATATAATTATTATTATCTATTTACTTTATATTTTATTTTTACTTTTACTCCCCGCTTTACTTAGCTTTACTTAGCTTACTTAGCTTACGTATCTTTTTTCCCGCCCCGCTTTTTACTTTACTTACGCTTAATAGTATTTTTAACTCTTATAAGCTTATCCTTTAAGCTATTATTATCGCTTTCTATTATACGCTTTAACGCCGCTAACGCGGACTTTATAAAAGAAAGCTTTAATATTTAAATAAGGTTTAGTTTAAGCTTTAGCTTCTCCTTTTCCGCTCCCTTTACCTTTATCTCCTTTATAACTCCTTTATCTTTTTTAATATTATTTACCTCCTTTACTTTACTTATTTTCTCCGCTTCGCTTACTCTTTTAACTTTATCTTACCCCTCTTTATCTCCCTTAATTATTATTTACTCTAATCCGCTTCCTAATATTAATATAATAAAAATTAGCGTTTAAGCTATAACTTTATTCTTCGCTTTTAATTTTTTTTTTAACTTTAGCTTTTACTTTCTTTTTAAGCGATTTAAATTAAAAATATATTAAAGCTTAAAAATATTCTTCGGAATATATTTAAATTAGTTAATTTTAATATAATTTACTATTTTTTAATTAATATTATTTTATATTTAGTTAATATTATACGCTATATTATATATAAAAAAATAAAAGTTTTATATTTTAAAGTATATTTTTAATTAAAATTCTTATAAAAATTTTATAATAAAAATATTTTAAATAATAATAATAATAATAATTATTATTATTATTATTATTATTATTATTATTATTATTATTATTATTATTATTATTATTATTATTATTATTATTATTATTATTATTATTA
>PDHQ01000324.1:0-36115 GCA_003339415.1 Ophiocordyceps camponoti-saundersi (nom. inval.)
ATTAGGCCGTTTAGTTTCTATATTTTTCTTTAATAAATAAACCTTATTATTTTTATTAAATAAGGGTTCTTTTTCGCGTTTCTTATTATAATAATAACTAATTCTTTTAGCTATAAAATCTAATTCTAATTTTATATAAGAATATAAAGATCTAAGCTATTCGGTATTTAAAATAGCTTTTTCGTTATTAGTTTTATCTAATAAGCCTAGTCTATAAGCTTCCGGGTTAAATCCGTAATTCGCTATAGCGGGCGTTATTTTAATAGATTCCGATTCGGCGGTATTATAAGCTAACTAAGCTATAGGTAAGTTTATTACTTAGTTATCTTATTTATAATTAATATAAGCTTTAAGATATTACTTTAAAGTCTAATTTAAGCATTCCGTAGCCCCGTTAGTTTCCGGGTAGAAAGCAGTACTTAATTTATACTTAGTTCCTAGCCTAGATATAAAGCTAGTCTAGAATTTAGAGTTAAACTTAGGGTCTCTATCGCTTATAATAACTTTAGGTAGGCCTCTATCTGCTACTATTATTCTTAAGAATAAATAACTTAATTTTTTAGTAGATAAAGCCTTTATCGTAGTTTAGCGGGGGAAGAAGGACACCCTAAGCGAGCGTAGTAGATACCTAAGGGGCGTAACTTCTTAGGTAACTAGAGTCTTTAACTAATATAAGGGGGGATCTCTAGCTATAAGAGGAGGCGCTAGATATAATTCTTTATAAGGAAAATAATAGGAAGTTAATTTCCCTTATAAAGATAAGAGTAGTAAGGGGGAAGAACTCGGGGACTATTTAATTAATAGTTAAAGACTTTAAAATAAATATTTAAATTAGTAATTTAGGGTATAAAAAATATAAGGTTTAAAATAAAATTATAATTCCGTTTAGTAAAGTTTTTATTATAAGTCCTCTCTATAACTTAATTTATAATATATAATTTTTATAAAAGCTATAAAGATAAGCTTAAAGGCTAATTCTTACTTAATTCCTTCCTCTTTTTAAGGAAACTAAACTATACTATATACCTAGCGATAGCCCCTTATCCTATTATTATTACCCTTAATAATTCTAAAGCGTTAAAATATCTAAGAACTAAAAGGACTTAAAGGACTATTTAATCGTAACCTATATAAGCCTCTAATAACTTACTATCCTAGTTTAGCGTTATTTTTCTTTAAAATATATCTTTTACCGCTACTAAACTCCTCCCTAAGCGCGAGCCGTAATAATAAGTAACTAACCCTCTTTTATAACTTAAATAAAACGCGTATAAGCGCGGTAAAATAAAGGCGGAAAGGACTATAAGTAATAGGCTACTCTTTTTTAGGTTCGAGCCCCTAAATACGGCGACTCTAACGTTCGTGCCGCTTATCTACTTATAATATATTATTTTAAGGCTTTTTCTTTCGAGCGCGTTTTTATATAATTAAATAGTTATTAACCGCCCGGTTAATCTTCGCCTATATACTTAGGTATATAAGTCTTAGGGGTTATAAGCTAATAAATATGCCGGTTCTTAGGACTATTAGAATTATCTTTAATATCTTAAGCTAATCTCTTACTAGCGCTCTCTTAGTATAAGCTATAATTAATCCCGTAAAATCGAGAGCGAGATACTTCCCCTAGCGCACGGGGCTATAATTATCCTTCTAAGCTATATAGTTCTTATAAGAAACTACTCCTCTAATCCTAAAATTAAGGGAGTTAGGATTAACTAATTCCTTTTTAATATTTACTATAATAAGGCTTTCCCTAAGCTAAACCCGCGGGTTTTTAGCTAACTTATAGTATATAAACTATATTAGTTTCGGGGTTCCTATATCCCTTTCTTATACTTTTCTTTTTAGAGATTTCTTTTACGCTAGTAAGATTTTAGTTAACTTAGTTAGTAGCTTACCCGCTATCTTCCTTAAACTCTATCGCGGGGAGGGGGCCGTAATCGCCTTAGCCTCGGTTCTTATCTTATCTAAGATTTCCGCTATTATCTTAAAACCTTTTAGGGTAGCCGGGTCCCTAAACTTAAGTAAAGATAAAAAACTAGATAACGGAATTATTTAATTAGTAATCTAATTATTTATAGGTTTATCCTTAGTAAGCGCCTTATTATCTTCCTCCCTACGCTCCTCCTTATTATAAGTCTCTTTATCCCCGGCCTTTTCGCCCTAGTTAAAGTCGTTATTATTAAGCTTATATTATTCTTCCTAATCTTCCTAAAGCTATCTTCTAACCCCCGTAGCGCCTAAGTATAATATAGTAATATAGTCCTCTTATATAAAGTTACTAATAAGGATCCTAAGTATAATAATTCGGAATCCCTTAAGGATTTAGTAATAGGGGATAAGGATCTTAGAGTATAGGCCCCTAAGTATCGTTAATCTTATTTCCGGTTTAATTATAAGCTTTTTATAGTCTTCTTAGCTTTTTAGTTTAAAGTTATACTCGTTTCTTAAAAAATTAAATTACTTAGATTTTTAAATATTTAGTTTATTTACCTTAATAGTATAAAGATTACTAATAGCTTTATTAATTAATTAGTTATATAAGTTCTTATAGCTATCTTAATTTTAAATAGCCTAATCTCTTAATAGGATCTTAAAGATAAGGGGCGCTTTATTCTTTAGTCTAAATTACTTTAAGCCTATCCCGTGCTTATTTAATAAGCTATTAATATATATATTAATTTTAAGGCTAATAAAACCTCGGGCTTAATGCTAAAGTATAGTAAAGGCTAGGTATCTATATTTAAACTCCCCTCTCTAACGAGTCCCGAGAATAATAATATATTAGAAAGGGTAATTTCCCTAAACTTTAGCTAGGATATCCCTCTAAGCCGCTATCGCCCTTTTTAATTATAGTATATATCCTAGATTTATTAAATTAAAATAGTAAAAAATCCGGGCTTTCTAATCTTAGAAAAAACTACCTTAGTAATACCTAGAGTCTATCTTACTCCTTTTAAAGTTAATTATACTACCTAAGAGGGGGTAACTATTTAATTCCTATTTTAAGTTAAACCTTAGTATAGTATAGTTAAATTTCTTCTAAAATAGTATATTAGTATTTTCGCTAGTATCGGAGGGTATTATAATTACTATTAGGGATATAAATAGATATACTTTATCCTTAATCCCTTTATTTAAGATCTTAACTATAGCCCCTAGTTTAAAATTAATTACCTATTATTATTTTTACGCTTTAAAAATAAAACGCCCGATATCGTTAGCGTAATAGTCCTAATCGGCGATATCGTAGAAAGGTATAACCTTAGCGATTTTCTTACTAACTTAGAATATATCTAAGTATTTAATCTTATCTATAAAGATCTTAATATATTCTTTTAGCTATATTATATATCTTACGAACTAAGGGGGTTACTTATAGTTAAAAGTTCGGGTAAAGTTAGGAGTCGCTACTAAGAACGGGAGGTTAGGCAACCTAAGCCCCGTTACTACTTTACTATAAATTATCTTAGTAATTTTAAACTTATTATTCTTATCGCCGAAAAATATTCCCTTAGCCTTAATATTTATTTCTCTACTAAGCTTAACGTTTAATTCTAATAATTTTATTTTATTAATAATTTAGTAATATATAGTATATAGAAGTATTTTTAATTAAATAGTTATAGTAAGGGAGAAAGAGAGTATACGTAGAAAAAGAGGAAAAACGCGTTATTTTATTTTATTATAATTCTTTACCTTAGTTATTAGGCCTATTATAATATATTTTAGTTAATATTACGATATCGTAAAGGAAAAAGCGAGGAGGGCTCCTTCCTAATTAGGAAGGAATAGTTATTAATTAGCTATTAGCTTCGCCCCTATCCTCTCCCTTTTTATTTATCTTTTCTTTTTTCGCTTACTTAACTTAAACGCGTTAATAATAAAAATTTTAATTATAATAGCTCCTAAGTTAACTAAAAAGAAATAAGCTAAGAAAATATAGAATTATCTCTTAAATATTTATAACTTTATTTCTTATAAAATCTATATAGAGGATATAAGCGTCTTATTAACCTTAGCTTAGTAAGGCTATACCGCGCTTAAAACTTTTCCTTACTTAGAATATATACGCGTAAATATTTTAATTAAATAATCCCTAATATTTAAGCTAAATTCTTATACTTAGGTTTATACTTATCTTAAGATTTAGTATAAGGGGGGTATTAACGTTAAGTATTTTAGCGTTCTAATTTATATTAAGATAGCCTTTCGCGAAAAAGTTCCTAAGGATATTTTAGCTTTTATAAAGTAAGAGATAGCCGGGGCGACTCCTTTTAAATATTTCCTATATTAGTTCCTTAGGGTTAAGGAGAGAGAGTTCTAAGAGGAGACGATAAAGACGCCTTAAGTTACTTATATCCTAACTAAGATCGCGTATTTAGAAAGATCCTTTTTTAACTATTTAATTAAGGGTAAACGCCCTAAATATTTTAAGGCCTTACTTATCTTAATATTTAGGTAACGTAACTTAAGAATATATAGCTATTATTTACGGTCTTAGATTATAATTATTACTTACTATAGAGAGTATATCTTAACCCTTTTTTATAAGTATATTTTAATATTTAGTTAAGGGGGTTATAGTTATTTAAATTATATTTAAAATAGGATTAGAGCTACTATTTATAACTAATATCGATATATCGAATACTTTATTAAGGTAAAAGATAACGAAGCTTTATAAATATCTAGTTATTTCGTAAGTAATAAGGATATCTTTATTAATTCCGTAGCGTATAAAAATTATCTAAACCCTTAAGTTACCCCTTACTTAGTTAAGGATACGCCTAACCTATTCCTAAATAATAGTTTAGAGCCTAGGGATAGTAATAAGTAGCTTAATATTAAAGAGCAGGCTTAGAAAGTTCTAGAACTAAAATAAAGTAATTAATCGTAAGTATTAGGATCCGGTAAAGGAGCTAAAATAAAAAAGAGTTATTATGCTTTTATCTAAATATATTAACTATATTAAAATACCTTCCCCTTCCTCTCCGTAATTATTAGGTAAGGGAGTTTAAGGTTTTAAAGCTTATAAGGTAACTATAAGATAGCCTTAATATAAAGGGCTTTCTATATTTTAGTAATCTAAGGAAACTAAACCTTAAGAGTAGTTTTTAGCTTAGCTTAGGTATTAAGGAGACCGTTCCTAATAACTAATTTATTATACTAATTACTAGAAAATATATAGTTTTTTAAAATTATTTAATTATAAGCTTTAGCGTTTAAATCCTAAACCTTATATAGTTTAGCGTTAACTTCCTCCTTAGCTAGGAAAGGGGTTACTATAGCGGAGGTAAGTCCTTTCCCTTATAGAAGCTAATTATTAAAGTTAGAAGACTACTATCTATCTTCCGCTTAATAGAACCTTTTAAGATAGTCCCTAAAAACTATTCTATTAAGGTTAATTTTATTTAGTATTTTTAAATAGTAACTTCCGGTAACTTTAGCTTTCGATATTACCTTATAAGGTTTATTTTACCTTATTCGTAACTTAGTAACCCTTCTAAGGTTAGTAGCTTATTATATATTATAATAAAGGATAAGGTCTCCTTCTTTAAAGTCCGTAAAGCGAAGTTTATACTTATTATTATCGTCTATCTTTTAAGCGAGGCGTTATCGATAGGTTATAACTCGGGTTCTAGCTTTTTCCACGTCCTCTTTTTTCCTCCTTAATACCTTTATACGTGCTATTAGTAGATTAAATAGTTCCTATATTCTATTTTAGTTAATAAGGCGCTAAGTAAGGTATTTAACTTTAAGAGGTAGGACCGGCTCCTAGCTATAGATTAGGTAAAAGACTAATATCTTATATAAGTTTTTAATAGCTATGCGGTTAGCTAAGATAGCTTAAAGTAGGAACTTAACTTATTTCCTTATTTCCTAAGCTATTTTCGTAAAGGCTAAGGAAATTAACTAATACCTAATTTTAACGACTAAGTTTACCTTAGGGTTATATTTAAAAATAAGGATAACTTTTATACCGAAGTCTTCGATAACTATTCGAAATATAAACTTAATTTCGGGGCTACTATTTATTACGGCTTTAAATAGGACTCCGTAATAGTAAATAATAAAAAGTATAAACTTCGTTATAGTAGCTATTATAAGGTCTTTTACTAGCGTAACCTTAACCTATCTAGTAAGGTTATTACGCGCTTTTAGGAGATACTTATACCTTTAATTAATTAGTATATATTAAGTATCTAAATAGATTTTTTCGAAAGGTTATCTAGGAGCTATTAGGACCGAGCGTTCCTAGGGTTATCGAGGGTCGAATTTCTAGTAGATAGGGTAGGTTAAGATAGTAGCACTTACGTAGTTCTATAAACTTAGCTACTAGTAGCGTTTTTTAATAAAGTTATATATAACTTCTCTTTTTTTATAGCTTATTTACTTATAAAACCTAGTTATAATCTATCTTCGTTATCTTTCTTTATTAATAACTAGACGGGGGTACCGTTTAAGCTTTATCGGTTTTTTTTAGAGTTTATTATCTGCTATTATAAAAGTTAAGGCTAATATTTTAAATTTCTAAAACGCTTAGGCTTTTATATACGGGGGCCTTTCTATTTATCCTAAGAAAGTAGTAATTTAACTATGCTTATTAGAAAGTATTTAATTAGAGGATTAAGTAACTATTATATTAAGGTATAGGTTTATAAAGTCTTCTAAATCTTTATCTTTTTCTTATTTAAGGAGGTTAATATCTATAATCGGTTTTTTAGATAAGGCGTCCGTAATAGGATTCTTATTTCTAGTAATATAATATATAGTAAAATTAAATAAGAAAATATAGCTAACTTATCTAGTAACTATAGCTTTAGGGACGTTTTTAAGGGATCCTTTAAGCTAGTTAACTAAGACTTATACGTCCGTTTTAAGGTAAAAATAAACCTTATAAAGATAAAGCTATAAGCGTCTTATAGCGTATAGTATAGCCTTATATTCCCTTTTTATTATATTATAATTTACTTCCGTAAGGTTTTATACGCTGCTTTTAAACCTAACTATTCGTTTAGTCCCTTTAACTTCTTATAGTAAAACCGCCCCTTATCTTATAAGGCTAATATTGTATATAAGGATAATTTCCCCGTAGTTCGGCCCTAAATTAAGTAGTACTAAGAACTAAGGGTTTAATAGTAGTGCCTTAAGGTTTACTATAGCTTTAGAGTATTCCGCTATCTATTCCTAGAAAGCGTCTTTTTTTAATAAGGAGGTTAGTAGTTTAGTAATCTAAGTAAACTAAGGGATCTAGATCCGGTAAAAGCTTATAAGGCCTAGGAAGTATCTAATTTAACGAATTAAGTTATAAATAACCTAGCTTTTAAGTTTTTTAACCTTATAGTTAACTAGCTTCCTCTTATAAGAGCTTACTATAAACCTTATAAGTTCTATTAATTCTTAGCACTAGTAAGATTTCTTCCTAATAACTATATAGCTTACTAGCTTAATATTAATAAGGACCTTATTAATATTAATAAGGTATTCGTAGATAAAGCGTTAAATACTTAGCCTTACTTCCTTATTATTATATATAGTTTCTAATCCCTTAATAGGGATATTATCTATAAAAACGTTATAAACTTTTAAAATAAGATTAAATAGTATTTACTATATAACCCTTATAAATTAACTTACTAAGTTTATTACTCTTATTAGTACGGTATATTAGCGGAAGAGACTAATTAGTATTACGAAAGTTATATAATTTTAGCTTTTTAGGTCTAAAAGTATTTAATTATACCCTAAAAAGAGGTCTAGGAGTATTAAAACCTTATATATTATAAATTATTTACTAAACTTATTAGTATAGGGTAGCGGGTTAGCGTCTCGTATAGTATAGCTATTAAGTATCGTTATAAAGTTAATAAGCTAAACTCCTCTATCTTTCTTAGCTATTACTATATAGTAATTACGGTAGGAGGCGTAACTAGGTTCTAGAACTTTATACTATACCTTATTTTTAAGAAGTTTAACTACTTATAGGAGTATCGCTTTAGGGATATTAACTAGCTTCGCCTACTAAGCTTTATACTTAACGATTTTAAATATAATAGGAGGCGCGACTAATTAATTTACTTATCCTTTTTTACTATAGTTTTAAGCTAAGGTAGCTTCCCTATTAATAAGTATAATATATAGTATAGCTTATTTATTATTAGATAGTATCGCGGTTATTTATTCTTATATATTAACTAATTAATTAGGGGTTAGTTTATAACTTTTTATAATTTTAGAGAATTTACTAGTAATATCTTTATTAAATAGCTTATCGCTACGGATATCCTTTTTAATTATACTTTATTTCCTAGCTTTCTAGCTAAAATCGCCCTCCGGGATAGATTTATTTAGGCGGATATTATTATAAGGTACCTTCTTATTAGCTTTCCTTTTATATATTATATTTATAAGAGCTATTAACTAAAGGCGCGCTTTATTATTATTAGCTTTTTTCTATTAGATAACTAAAAATATTTAAGCGGCTTTAGCTTTCGTTTTAGTATCTCCTTTCTCTTTTAGTAAGTTTAAGATATCGGATAACGCTTTAGTTAATAAGGGCAGTATTATAATATATTTCTAATTAGTTTATTATTAATTAATCTCTTCTAAGTTTTAGTTAGTAATATCTTATTATCCGTTAGCTTATATAACTATTTAATTATTTTCTTTATCTTATTTATTTTTATTTAAGAGAAAGAAAACTAACTCCCCTTCTTAGTAAATTATTATCTTTTTAGGTGCCGACCCCTTTTCCTCCCCTTTCCCCGTAAGGAGGGGCCCTAATCCCTATTAGGGAAAGTCGTTACTATACCTAATAGCCGAAGTAATAATATTAATAGAAGCTAAGTTAGGGAATAAGATAAGCTATTTATTATCCTATATAGGTAATCCTACTATTAGGGTAATAATTTAGGTTAAACTAAAAATATATTAAGTATAAAAATCCTTAGTTTTTATATAATAATTAAATATTAGCCGGGTAAGGCGGATAAATAATATACTTAGGATAAAAAGAATAAGTATATTATTATAATAGATAAAGATTTAGATAAGTATATAGATAAGTCCTATAAAGATAATAATATTTAAGATAGCTATTAGCTAAGTTAATTTCTTATTAAAAGATATTATATTAACGGAGATAGGGCGGTATTTAAAGTTAAATTCGCGGGCGTATTAGGAGGTAATAATATTTATCTTAGCCCCTATATTAAGGAGTGCTAATATAAAGGTAATATCGATACCCTTAACGCGGACCTATATATAAGGGAGGTCTTATATTATCTTCGGTATATCGAAGGATAAGATATATATATAAATACCGAGGGATCTAAGTATAGATATTAGAGGAAACTTAAGGTTCCTAGGGACGAAAATTTCTAGGTTTAGGATATAGTTTTCTTTATTTTCTTCGTAAGTAATCTCCTTAAGGGTATAATAATTAAATAGTTTTATAAGAATACGGTCACCTTCTAAGATAATAGGGTTTATATTTAGCCTAGCGTAAATATCGTTAAAGAAAGATATAAAGCTATTATTAAAAAGGTAATCTATATATTTAGAGATTATAATAGTATTAATAGTATTAAAGCTAGCTTAATTAGCTAAGAGCTAATTAACTAGTTTCTTAATAAAGATTTCCTTAAATTTAAAAGTTTTACGGTTAAGGTATTTTACCTTATTAGCTAATATTTAAGAGATTTTAATACTAAGTTCTAAGTTTATCGTAATTAAGTCTATTAACCTAATAGAAACCTTTTTTCCGATAATCTCGTTTATAATTAGGTTTATAATCTTATCGTATTTATTAGTAACTTTTACCTTAGGGCGTAAGTAAGTAGCGGCTAAGAAAGCTTCGTTTTAGATTTTTTTCTACTTAGTAATAGCTTCTTTTTATTATATAACTTCCTAAATATAAGTAGTCGGAGTTAATTAACTAGTAAATTATAGAGTGCTAAAAGGGGAAGGGGTTTATAAGACCTTATCTTTAGTTAAGCTCTCTTTAACTTTTAAGCGCTTAAGTTCGTAAGCGTTAACTATAGCTTAGATAGAGTTAACCTTAACTATTTAATCTAATAGCGCCGTATCCTATTATATAATAACGAGAGATATAATAGGCGCTAGGGTTTTATTTTTAAGTAATACTAAGAGGGTTTATTACGCTATATTATTATAATCCGTAAAAGATAAGATTATCTTTTATTCTTTCTTATTAGGAGACTAATTATAGTTATTAATAATAAGGCTTTTAATTTTTAGGATTAAGTCCGATATAAAAGATCTTAGCTAGTTCTTAACTTAGTATATTAGAAGGCGTCTAATATAGCTTCCCGCTCTAATAAATTTATACGGAAAGCTTAGTAGTATAATAACGTAGAAAGTATATAATTTAAAAAAAAGCTCTCTAGTCCTTAGGTTATAATAAGCAAAGCTTAATTCCTTATTATAAGTTACTAGGGGGCAGTTATTAGCATAGTAAGTAGGTTCGTTATAGTAATAGCACCTATAACCTTTTTTACCTAAAATTATATTAATATTTAATTTATTATTAGATTTATTAGTCCCTTATATTATAATATTAGTAGTAATAAGGGGTTTGCCCTATTAAGTCCTATAAGCTAAGGTATCTTAATTCTTAACCCTATTAGCTAAGCTATAGATATTATCTTATATATTAGCTAAATTAATAGAGAGGGAACTTATCTATCTAGCTAAATTATCTATAATTATACTTTTTAGGTTACCTTACTATCTTTTAGTAACGGTCTTTAAGTAAGTTTTCTTATAAATCTTCTTAGGGGTTATTAGTCGCTTTTCTTCTAGAAAAAACTTTATAGCTTCTTTTTAGCCTTATCGAAGCTTTTAATTATAAAAAGCTATAATAAGCTAGTAACGCGAATCTTTAAGATAAAGCTTAAGATAGCTTTAGATATTTTTTATAAGCTAGCTATAAGGTATAGCTATAATATTTTTATAAGTCGAATTATTCCTTCTAAGGAGCCTAACTTAAACCTTTTTTAGTAAAGTATTAAAAACGTTACTTAATTCTATAATAGCGAGTTTATAATTAATCCTATACTTTTTACGGTAGAAATAGTCGTAAGTTTAGATTTAATTAGTAACTTATTTTATAGTTTCTAGTTTCTTTATATTATAATTCCTAATCCTTTTATTTAAAGTGCTTTTCTAAGCTAAGTTTAATATATTATAGTACTTAATTATAATATTCTTAGCTACTTCCTAAAGCTAGTTTTTAGTTAGGATTTTTATATTTATTCTTTCCTTATTATTAATATAATCTTTAAGCTATTTAACTATTATAGCGTTTTTAATATTTATATTCTTTATTTCTTTTTTAAAGCGGTTAAGGAATTTAATTATATTCCGGCTAGTAAATTTCGTAATAAGTAGTAAAGCTAGCTAGATATTAATAACTTTAGTTTTCTTAGCTATCTCGTTCTTAGGAGTCGTTATCTTATTTTCCGTACTATTAAGGCTAACCGAATAAGTGCGATTAAGTAGTTAAGTTAGGTTTTTAGAAGAAAAAGGTATATAAATCTTAAAAGGGTAGGGTAATTAGTCTTATAATAAAATAGTATTTTATAATAATAGGGCTATTTTAGAAAAAGAGGAGATAAAAATAATACTTCTTAGATAACGATATAAAATATAAGCCTAAAAGTAGATAAGGAATAGGAGTATTAGGACGCTAAAATAGAAAAGCTTATAAAAAATAAAGATAAGCTAAAAAGGTATATATAAAATTAAACTACTTAAAAAAACTATTTATAAGCCGCCGATATTATATTATAATAATAATCGACTATTAATTAAATAGTTATAGTTATTTAATATCCTAGATCTCTTTTCTAAGGGGGTAACGTTTCTAAAAATAAGCTAGTAAAGTAAGATCGTAATTCTTATTTATAGTTTAAACTTAATTTAGCTATTATTTTTCTTATCTAATATAAGGGTATTACTTTATAAGCGGTCTCTACGCTAATTAATCGTATTAAATATCCTTTACTTCTTTACTAACCCCCGCTTTAGTTATAACTTCGTAAGTAACCGGCCTATATTTAAGAACGGAGCCCCTTTTACCGGTGCTAAGAATATAACTTATCTTTTAACCTTTTAATTAGTTCGTTATAATCTATAAAAAGTAGCTATTATCTTAATATTACTTTTTTTAGTTATCGAGCTTAATAGATTACGCCCTAGAGACTAGTTTTAGTAGGGGAAAAAGGATACCTTAAGCAAGCGTAGTAGATACTTAAGGGGCGTAATTTCTTAGGTAACTAGAGTTTTTAACTAATATAAGGGGGGATCTCTAGCTATAAAGGGAAGCGCTAGATATAATTCTTTATAGGGGAAAATAATAAGAAATTAATTTCCCTTATAAAAATAGGAGTAGTAAGGGGGAAGAACTCGGGGACTATTTAATTAATAGTTAAAGACTTTAAAATAAGTATTTAAATTAGTAATTTAGGGTATAAAAATATAAAATTTAAAATAAAATTATAATTCCGTTTAGTAGAGTTTTTACTATAAGTTTTTTTTATAACTCGATTTATAATATACGACTTTTATAAAAGCTATAAAAATAAGCTTAAGGGCTAATTTTTACTTAATTCCTTCCTCTTTTCGAGGAAACTAAACCGTGCTATATACCTAGCGATAGCCCCTTATCCTGTTATTATTACCCTTAATAGTTCTAAAGCGTTAAAGTATCCGAGAACTAAAAGGACTTAAAGGACTATTTAATCGTAACTTATATAAGCCCTTAATAACTTACTATCCTAGTTTAGCGTTATTTTTCTTTAAGGTATATCTTTCACCGCCGCTAAAGGATCTTCTTATAAAGCTAATAATATACTTATTAATAGCTAAAAGCGTGCTAAGACTATATAGCGAAGAAGAGGCATTTTATATATAATTTAACTATTTATTAAGCCGGCTATAAGGCGTTCGATAAGTCTAAGAGGGATTAAAGGGTCGAATTCGTCGTTAAAGCTAAAAAAACTTATTAAAGGATATAAATTATAGAATCGGGTAAATTAGGAAAAGGCTACTTACTATTAAAATCTTCTAATAGTCCTAAATTTATATTTCCTTATAAATTCTTATATAAATAAGAATTATAATCTAAATATAGATTTCCGGCGTATTTATTTCCTTCTACTTAAAAAGCCGTAATCTTTTCATAATAGGACCTTCTAGCCTAGGTTAGGGGCCCTGATTCGTATAGCCTACTTATCGTTCGACTAGGGAAGGCGGCAGGAAGGCTTAGAATAGTAATAAAGGCGTAGGCGGCAGAGGAAGAACCTAAGGCTTACGATAATCTAGTTAAAGGGGTAAAAAAGAGGTGCCGAAGTTAGGTATAGGGGGGATATTAGGGCGGTAAGTGCTATCTATAGCCTACTCACGCTAATAGTTATCTAGCCTAATAAAAAGAGCCTTATTTACGCCGTTAATAGAAGGTATAGATAGCTAGCTCTCTATTACTATAGCTTTAAATTATTTATAAGGGAAAATAGGTATAAAGCTTTTACAGAAGCTTCTCACGAGAGTAACTATGATGTATTTTGCACGTACCTGCAGGCTTAATAATCTATGTGGGTCCCGGTATAAAAAAGGTGGCCTTAGCGCACTTAAAGGGATACGTACCACTGTCCTCCGCGCCCCTCCGGATCAATGTAAGACCACCGCCTGATTCTCGGCGTTCTACTTCTGGTCCACTCGCTGCGCTCTCCACCCCGACCTGATGGTGGGTTGGGTCCAGGGGACGTGGGGACCCTGTCACGTAATTGGCATCACATCAGGGAGGGATTGACAATGATCAAGGATGATGCAGAACTAGAAGGCCAAAATGATTGATAAGAATTATCTGAAGAACAAAAGAAAAAGGATCGAATGCACACATTCGTGCAACAATATATACTCTGATCATTGCGGCGAAGCTGCGGCGGAGCCGCGGCGCAGCAGTGGCAGTGATCAAGCTGAGGTTTCAGCCGTGATACGTGACATATCTGGCACGGCGGCAAACGACTTCTTGGCGCTAGAAGAAGACCTCGCCACAAAAGAGTAGTGGGCACGAGGATCAAAGAGTCCTGGATTCACAGACATGGCGCCAATCTAGAGCATAGGGGAGTACGCTACTGGCTTTGCAAGATCTGCCACATCAAAAAGAGCTATTCTACCGCTTTATACGCCTCATCAGGAACGGCTCACGCCGCGAAACACTTGCTTCGTTTTCGTCTGGGTCAAGACCTGGCGGTAGTTTCGACGCGCTTCTTCCTTCTGTTCGTTGGAAGTTGGCGCAAGGCTCGACTTCAGCTCGCGAACAATGATGCGGAGAAAGGACTTGGAGGAAGCATTGTTGAGGTAAGACCTGTCAACGGTTGAGCGGACCCAGGCGGCAAGATCGGAGTAAGCCCTTTGGTGAGTGGCATAGGTAACCATTTAGACCTTATATTCGGCCTGTAGGCGTGCGAGGTGAGTCTATTGCTTTTCGGTTAGCTCGCCGACAGGATCGGGCTCGGGGCCAGCTGCTTCTGCCCCCCGCTGTCTTTCCTGCTCCCATATCGCGAGGGCTTCCTTGTTGAGCTTCTCCATCATCTCGCCAGACGTCAATGGTGGCATGGGTTCTTCCAGTTCTGGTCCATCCTTACTGATGTCGACGTATTTGAGGATCTTTGACGTCTCGGCTCTTGCAACAAAGTCCTCGTACCAGTCGTTCCAGTCGGAAGACTTGGTGAGCTTAACCTCGATCATGGCCATCCTTTGTCCGTAACCTTGCTGCACGATCAAGTCGAGCTCTGGGGCAATGGGCAAGACAGGCTTGGACGGGCTTGGTGCTGCCGCGTGCTCGGTGCGGTCCTTCGTACGACGTGCAGGCTATCGTGCGTGCGCAACGATAGAGATCAGTTATGACGAGCGCTTAAGCTGCTACCGGGCTGATAACTGTCAGACAATTGGCATCGCATGGGGCAGAGATAGCATGAGGCGATTGATTGAGAATTATCTAAAGAACAAAAGAGAAAAGATCGGATGCACGCGTTCGTGCGACAATATATACCCTGATCATTGCGGCGGAGCAGCGGCGAAGCCGCGGCGCAGCAGTGGCAGTGACCTGGCATAAACGTTTCAGTAGCCGTGATATGCGACAGTACTCGACACCAACCCGAAGACGGTTCTGGATCGCCAATGCATGAGGGACCTATCGTGACTGACCCACGCGACGACAAGAAACGGATTCAGGATACCAAGGGTGGCCTTCTTACGGATTCGTACCGCTGGATCCTCGACCATGCCGATTTCCAACGATGGCGTTACGACGAGCGCGATCCGATACGCGTCTGCTTCGCGCTTATGGCGCGGTGATTTGTTGCGATCGTGTTGAAGCGACGACTCCTGACCTTCGGCGAAAAAGGTCGAATATATGGCAGATCTATGGCTACCGCGATCCCATGCAGTAATGTTGATCAGAGAAATAGAGGGCTGTTCGCGTCGCTTGGGCACTAGGGATGGAGAAGTAAATTTGGAGGCGAGATCCAGAACGCTACAATACCATAAGAAATTTGACGAAGAGATATCCCAGATCGCCTTCCTAAGTTCCAAGGGCAGTAGTTTCATTTTAGATAAGTCGTCCCGTCGTTCAACAGCTGCCCGTATATCCACAGAGGGAGGTATGTTCAGAGACGGCGCGCTCTGCCAAGGGCTCCTCCATGTTGATACAAGCCATAGCAGGCGTAGCCCGTCGCGAAGGTTGGTCTCGCGGAGAAAGAGCTTCAGGCAATCCGAGTGAACTGTACTGCTCTCTGCAGGCTGATAGCAGTGTTGACAGTCCGGGTGGCGACAGAGCCAGAGGTCATCCTGAGTATTTTCGCAATAGAGGAACCTTGGAAACCTGAATTCTCCATGACCGGTGAAGGTGGCGGACCAGCCACTGGGAGAGCCTTGACGGCGGACGACTGCGGTGACGGACGGCGTTAGCGGAGGAGATTTGCCAGTGCTAAATGCGCTCTCACATATGAAAAATCGGTCGTCGGTATCGAACAAGAAGCCGCACACTCCGCATTGGGAGTGGACGCGTACATGCTGGACTGCGGCCATGCTTTGAAGTCGCGTAGTTGCAATGGGGATGACGGATCGTTGACCAACAAATAGAACGTCGCTGCCACGATGCTTTGCCGGGGTAGATCCGATACACAGCCGTGGATTTCGTGCAGTACTGAAGTACTGGGAGACAGAGTATAAGGGAAGGTACCCTGTCGAGGCGCTACCACCTCCAGTCAGGAAGGAGAGGGATCCAGACCCAGCATTCGATCGGCAGAGGGAACATAAGCGCATTCGCATAGACGGCCCGGCCGCTGCCACCGATCTGTATGAGCAGTATATTTCGACCGACCGGCTCCATGACGAGGAGGCAGGTTGTGATGAGGCCATCGCATATTGGCTATCCCGTTACGACTCGCAAAGAGACCTCGCCCGCTTCGCTCTGGATCTATTTGCGGTCTCACCAATGTCAGATGAGTGCGAACGGCTGTTTAGTAGCGCAAAGCTTGGTATAGTTGATCGTCGAGGTAGGCTTAAGGCAGATATCATAGAGGCTTGTGAGTGTCTACGTGCCTGGTATGGGAAGCCTCGGGCTGAGGATAGCGAAGATAGCGAGGATAGCGAGAACGAAAGTGACCAAGTTGACAGCTAGTAGCCCAATACATTTCCCTATTTTTGCAACCCGCCTCGTTCTGAGCGGTCTTGGCGGTATTGCTGGTATTACCGGTAAGCCATACCGGTAAGGATATTACCAGGCGGTATGGTATGGTATAGAGGTCATACCATACCATACCGGACCATTCCGATCACTGCGAGAAGCACTTGCCGGAGCATATTCGAGCCGAATATACCGGTGCATCCTCGCAATCTGGGATACTTGATGATGGCCACCTACGTTGCATACAGATATCCATCAACAACTGCTGGTCAAAGCTTGACGAGTACTATAGTCTGCTTGGCCAATCCCCACTTTACCCAGCTGCTGTAATTCTTCACCCGCGTTGGAACGTGTCCTGGCTTGAGGCGAACTGGACGAGTCCCAAGCAATTAGTGTGGCTGCGGGACGCAAAGAGCAGCGTTCGGGAATTTTTTGAACAACAGTATCCTCCGAGAGAGCGGTTCGATCTCATCAAGAATGAGAAAGGGAAAGCGACGCGACAAGACGAACCTAGTCAATTCGACCAGTGGATGCAGACCTACGATCGACACATAATAGGGGAGGACGATGAATTTGGAGCTTACATGAGGCAAGGACCAGTTCGGCGAGACAATTTAAACCCAATTCTCTGGTGGAAGGATCACCAAGAAGAATATCCTCGTCTGAGCAAATTTGCCCTCGACGTACTGGCAATTCCTGCCATGTCTGTCGATCCTGAGCGGACTTTCAGCGTCACAAAGTTGACAGTGAGTTCACAAAGACACAAGTTAGGCCCTGAGATTATAGAGGAAATACAGTGCCTACGGAATTGGCTAGGCCATCGAGCGATTACCGTGGGCGAGGTCGTCGGCTTTGGTGGGGAACTGACGGGTTGGGAAGAAGGTGAGGCGTGATAGGTACTGGGAATTCCA
The DNA here is from genome assembly GCA_003339415.1 of Ophiocordyceps camponoti-saundersi (nom. inval.). Lineage (NCBI taxonomy): Eukaryota > Fungi > Ascomycota > Sordariomycetes > Hypocreales > Ophiocordycipitaceae > Ophiocordyceps > Ophiocordyceps camponoti-saundersi. The sequence continues at coordinate 17,632 of PDHQ01000324.1, forward strand.
TCCTTCCCTAGATATCAAGTATTTCAATTCAATTCAAGTTAAGTAAGTTCGGGGGCATTTTTATTTCAAGTAATCAAGTTACAGCTCCGAACTTGACTTACTTGAATTGAAGTCATCGCTGGCTTCAATTGTTCAACTTCAACTACAATAACCTGATTCAGAACGGAGGTTCTACTATTCTCGTATTCGTACACGAAGCATCTATTGGCAACCACCGCCTGGGACACGCCGAGCCGTAACTATAAGGAATATATATATATATATTTATAATATTAGAGCTTTTACGCTATTATGCCATTATAACAAAAACTCCGCAGTTTTTTAAGCTAAACTCTATGATAATATAGTTAAGGCGTAGTTTTATGATTTAATATTCAATAATTATTGAAACTACTTCGTCCGGGGGTGACATAGTCCAAGGAACTACCACGGGGCTTTCAGACGTTGGATCTATTCCCAGGGTTGACTCATACCAAGGAACCGACAGGCGTAAGCTTCCCATCATTTCGGGTGGGATGTAAGTTTCTCCGGTGCCCTTGAAACCCATCATGCAAATCTCCGTATCCGGCATGCAGCCCGTCTGCTCCGACCAGAGTCTATGTCGAGTTCTGTAGTTATCTATGATATGACCAGGCTCTTTACCAGGTAAATCCATTTTAATCACCATCAAACCGGTTAACATAATTGCATACTCAATGTCGACGACTCGGTGGCTTGTTTCGTAAAGGGAGTGGAAGGCGTCGGCGAGTTTGCGTAGCTCTTCCAAAGGGACCAGTGCATACTGTCCGTCGACGCCACTCAGTACTATGCTTTGAATATGCAGCTCGTCCAGTATGTCTTCGTCCAACTCCAGAATGTTTCCCGTGTGTTCAAAGTAGGCCTTTATGTTCCTCCGGAGCCCCTGAAGGGCCAGTTGCGCTAGCTGGATCGGCTCGTTTTCTAACGTGTCCATTTGCCGGACTGCTTTGACGGAGGTTTGGCCATACATTATTGCGCTAGCGAGGTCCGAAGGGTCACCCGTCAGGTCATGACGTCTGCAAAACGCATCACTGAGAGTTTGAAGGCACTCAAAATGCGTAAGGCTGTCGTGAGCACTGTCAACAAGTTCTCGGCATGCTTGTATGGAGCTATCCAGGTCTGCAATGGATTTCGTTCGCTTGGATCGTTTCTGGAGTAGATAAGAAAGTCGATAGAGTAGAAAGGCTTGCATATCTGAGCTGCCAGTGGCAATGGCGCGTCGGACCGTGTCGATTGCTCTATCGAGGTATTCGAGATTCTTGGTTATCTTATAACCATAACTGTACAATGCAGACACAGTTTTCAGTGCGTAGGCATGGTATTGTAACATCTCGCCATTATTTGGAATGTCTGTAAGTGAAACGATATGGCTCGCAATTCGGATGGAATCAGTTATCTGCGCTTGCTTCTCTATGGCCGTAGTCACCATCTCTTGTCGAAAAGTGAGAATTCTTTCCAGATTCTCAAAGCATATAAATCGTTCTTGCAGGGTGTCGGCTCGCAAGTTAGGCAAATTCACAATGACCTGCTTCACGGCTTCTTGTGCGGCCCCTACCGCTTCATCAATGTCGGAGGGATCAGCTCCACCCTCGCTTGGGGATTTATGATAACGGATTTGGAGGGAGGCATAAAGGACAATTAAAGCATTGACTTGGTCTTCGGCTTTGGATGATGTGTTTCTGACATATGACCGGGCGGATTCGATGGCAGTGTTGATATCCTCGGCCTTGTAGGTTATCTGGACTCTCTTGAACGCTTCCACGGCTCGTGTCAGGTCGCCCTGTTGTGGTGAGGGCCTTTCGTCGATGGGATCATTGCCTGACATGATGTACAGGTGTACTCTGTGCTTTGAAAATGGAGCATTCGAGTCTCAACTTGGAGATTGTTTCTGTCAAAGTTTCCAGCACAGCAGCCCTGCCCGTTAGATATCCAATCCGGTCTCACGTAAGCCTAAGCCTCATCTGACCCCGCGTCTGACCGTGCAACGAATCATCTTCTGAAGCTATTGTAGATCTGTAGTTGGGCATCGAGTGCCAGGGCCGTTGGGCATCAAATTCAGCCGCACGTAAGCCGGAGCCGCAAGCCCCCCCGCGTCTGAACGGGCAACTTTTCACTTTCGAAGCTGTTCAGTGGACCTGAAGTTCATATATGTTAATCCTGTGCAGTCTCTCCAAGTTCACGCCAGCATGCATATACCTAGGAGGCAGATGAGATGGCAGCTACAAATGACATCCCGTTTCTAGAGACTGTGGCCGGTTGCCCAGTCTGCCTCGATCTTCACGACCAACATCTTGCCCGTCAGCCGCGCAAATATGGGCGCCTTTTCCCCATAACCGCACCATATTCATTCACTCTGAAGAGACTTTCAGACCAGCTATCACTCACAGGATGCCACAGCTGCAGATTAATCTCAAAAGCAGCGGAAGGGATAGAAGAAGAATTGGGGCTGAGGTTCAGGAACGCTATACTGGAATTCGTTGATGATGAGCACCAAAAAGCGCTTAAACTTACTCTCACCGTGCTGCACCCTTGGCATACGACGCCGGGAGACTGGGAGATTGCACATTCGAGTCAAGCCATCAAAGTTGAGTTTTATACCGGACCAAGCAAGTTGCTTCCAGACCAGGAGTGGGTATATCGGATCTCCTCGCCAACCTATGAGCTTTTCCGACACGTAAATATGGGGGAAGAAAATCAAGGTCAGTCCACACTAACTCACTTACGGATATCAAAGGTGATCTGATGAGAACAGTCCCAAATCCAGCGTCGAGCGATAAATGGAGTAGCCTTCTCCCACGAAAGTCTCGATGTGGTGACACGGGGAGTGACCAGGCATGTAACATCACGCTTGAAAACATCAACTATTGTCGCTTGAACCACGTCAAATGCAATCGGCAGGAGCCTGACTGGGGTCTTCCCACAAGAGTCCTCGATCTCGGGGATGTAAGCCAGGAGCCAACCTCCAATGTCAAGCTATACGTGACACAAAAGGAGCAAAAGGAGTACATTTGCCTCAGTCATTGCTGGGGCACCAGTCAAGGCGCGCGACCACTGATGACCACAAGTGCAACACTGCGGGATTTTGAAAAGGCCATACCGTACCAAAGCCTCCCGAAAACATTTCAAGACGCAGTTGTTTTCGCACGGAAACTGCAGCAGAGGTTCCTGTGGATAGACTCGTTGTGCATTGTTCAAGATGACCTGGACGACTGGGTGAGAGAAGCAGCACAAATGGCAACAATTTACGAAAATGCAGTCTTAACCCTGGGAGCGGCATCATCCGCTGAGAGCGGAGGTGGCCTTTTCCGACAGTCGACACCTCACGTTCATCTCGACATTCCACACGAGGCTTCCCACCCTGCATTTCGTCAGATGCCAAACCAGGCTTTCTTTGAATATGATCAAAAACGAAGAGCTGATCGTCATGCCAGGTCTCCCCTGTTTTCGCGCGCTTGGGTTTTCCAAGAACGCATACTGTCTCGTCGAAACCTCTTCTTCACCCCGCTTGAGTTGGTATTTGAGTGTCGGGAGACCCATCGAACCGAATCCGGCTATTCCTGGATAGATTCCAAGATGAAGCATGATTTCGTTGCAATATATGACAGATCATTGTCCGAGGATCTTAAGGTCCAGCTGTGGCATCGTTTGGTGACGAACTTTACTCAGCTTTACCTTACCCGGGAAACGGACACGTTGGCCGCCATGGCCGGATGTGCAGCCAAATTTATCATGCGGTCCGAAAATCCAGAGCCAAACCAGTATCTCGCCGGCCTCTGGAGAGAAACATTCGTCGAGGACATGGCCTGGGAATTGTCGGGCAGAGACCGCCAGTCGCCACGAATAAACCCTGGCGTCCCGTCGTGGTCTTGGGCCTATAACGACTGGCCAAAGCGTTATCGCCACGAAAGGATCCTGACAAAGCTTTGTCACTTGGAAAATGCATCTTGCACCTTTCGAGGTTCCTTGGAAAACCAACTTGTGGGTGTTGACTCTGGTTATGCCGTTGTGTCCGGCTACCTTCTGTCAGCTGAAAAGACAAGTCTGGGTGTGGTCATCGACCGACACCCCCGGCTGGCACATTCACCAGAGCCTGACTACCCTTGGGATGAAGACGGGCCGAATAAAGTCAACGATAACGAGAAGCTTTTCCTTCTTCCGCTAATTGCATCTCAGGGCAGTGGTGAAGAGGTCAAGATCCACGCCCTAATTCTCCGAGCATGTACCGACCCGAAAGGTTCTTTGACGAGAATTGGGATATTCCACATCAGTCTCCATCATCTTCGACACCATGAATATATATTCGAAGGCAAAACCATTGCTCTTGATGTATACCGGGGTTTGGTGTCTCATGGTCAATCTCTTATTGGGGCGGATGGCTTATATTCCCGACCAGAAGGGAGTTTTCAGAAGCCTCTTTTTGCAATATCTGAGCCCGAGAGAGAGGAACACAGCTTTGAGACCGACGCGCATTACCTGTACAAAAGCGAATACGGCCGTAACCCTGAGCTGGAGTTCGACCAATATTTCGGGCAGGTGCATTTAGATGCAGTGACATCACAAATGACAGCTGAGCAAGATAGAATAAACGAATGGATTCGTCGGGATGAGGAAGGAAAAGCCCAGGTCTATAGCAGGTTGCAGATTACTTTAGTTTAGTTTCAATATTCTAAACTATAATAGTACACGCGGGCGCTTCGCAACGGGGTATTATAAATAATTAGTCGCGGCGTATTAAGTCGCTTAGCATTAGATACTTGACTGCATATCGCTTTAGGCATCGCTGATAAATTAGATAGACTAGTAGGGATTCTTAGCAGCCCGAAAACCGTAATTTTTCGGCCTAGAACTCGGCGCAAAAGGAGATTGCCAAAGGTGCCGCCCCGTGGTGTGGAGTACATGAACCAAGATGGCATCGGTCCAACATAGACCTGAGAAGAGTATTTATATTTGCCACGGCACCTATTCCTATTAGACACGACATTACTAAAATTAGTAGTACGTACTAAATTACTAAGATATTTTTTCCGCCCTACGCTACGCTATATAATAGCAGTATAAAGTCCTAGAAAAAAAAATATTACTCGTAGTCCCTAAATACCTAATTTTCTTAAGCGCGCTTCGCGTTTAATAACCGCTACGAATTACGGAAAATAACTATAGTAGCTATACGCTAGGCACCGGCATATATATACTAGGCATAGGCATATATAGGCACCGGCATACACAGGCACTAGCATATACTCCGGGCACCGGCACACACACACAGGCACCGGCACACACACAGGCACCGGCACACATACACAGGCACCGGCACACATACAGGCACCGGCATACACACAGGCACCGGCACACATACACAGGCACCGGCACACACATAGGCACCGGCACACATATATAGGCACCGGCATACACACAGGCACCGGCACACACACATAGGCACCGGCACACATAGGCACCGGCACACATACATAGGCACCGGCACACACATAGGCACCGGCACACACACAGGCACCGGCATACACACAGGCACCGGCACACATACACAGGCACCGGCACACACAGGCACCGGCACACACACAGGCACCGGCATATACACAGGCACCGGCACATATACACAGGCACCGGCACACACATAGGCACCGGCACATATACACAGGCACCGGCATATACTCCGGGCACCGGCACACACACATAGGCACCGGCACACATAGGCACCGGCACACACATAGGCACCGGCACACACACAGGCACCGGCACACATACACAGGCACCGGCACATACTCCGGGCACCGGCACATACATATAGGCACCGGCACACACAGGGACCGGCATACACATAGGCACCGGCACATATATATAGGCACCAGCATATATATATAGGGCATAGGTATATATATACCGGGCACCGGCATATATAGGCACCAGCATATATATATAGGCACCGGCATATATATAAGCACCGGCATATACTCCGGGCACTAGTATATATATATAGGCACCGGTATACGGAGGACGCCTTCAAAAGACTTTGCCCAGCATAAAATAATCCCTGTCGGAAAGAAGGAATTCCTACACAAATATATAGATAACAGTACATCTAGGCTATAGGCCTGCTATCATAGCGTTAGGGCAGTTGTTCAGGGCCTGGCCCCTTAATCGGTAGTATATAAAGCGCTGGGATTCGGCAATTTACTACGCTGAGAGAACTACCTATAGTGGCTACGCGTGGGATAGAAGTACCTGCCCTGCAGATTTACATGATAAATTGCTTTTTTCTTACAGGGGTCAATTTTGGCCGGGCAAGGTCTTTCGAAAGCGTCCTCCGTATATAGGTACCGGTATATATATAAGCACCGGCATATATATATAGGCACCGGCATATATATAAGCACCGGTATATATAGGCACCGGCATATATATAAGCACTGGCATATATATAGGCACCGGCATATATATACCGGGTATAGGTATATATAAGTATAAGTATATAGAAGTATTAGTATATACTCCGAGCACTAGTATATATATATAAGTACTAGTATATATATATAGGCACTAGTATATATAAGCACTAGTATATATATAAGCACTAATATATATAAGTACTAGTATATATATAAGCACCGGTATATATATATAAGTATTAGTATATATATAAGTATTAGTATATATAAGCACCGGTATATATATATAAGTATTAGTATATATATAAGCACTAATATATATATATAAGTATTAGTATATATATAGGCACCGGTATATATATAAGTATTAGTATATATAAGTACTAGTATATATATATAGGCACTAAGTAGTATAAGTTAATTTTATAAAAATTATATATAAAAGTAATTAATTTTTAGTATATTTTATAACTAAGCTATACTTACGGGAGTATACTTAAATTTAGCTTATAAGACTTCTAAAAAAGGGTTATAAATCCCCTTTTTAGCAAATATATAGCGATAAAAAATAGCTATAATAAGTATAGTAATAATAACTATAATAAATATATAAAGGTAAAAGATAACTATAATAGGTATATTATTAGTATAAGCTTTTACCTAAATAGTATATAGTAGTATAAGTTAATTTTATAAAAATTATATATAAAAAGTAATTAAATTTTAGTATATTTTATAACTAAGCTATATTTACGAAAGTACGCTTAAATTTAGCTTATAAGACTTATAAGAAAAGGTTATAAATCCCCTTTTTAGCGGGTATATAGTAGCGGGAGATAGTTATAGCGGGTATAATAATAATAACTATAGTTAATATACGGGGGTAGAAGATAACTATAGTAAGTATAGTAATAGGAGATAGCTACGGTAAGTATAAAGGTAGAAGATAGCTATAGCGGGTATAGGGGCGAGAGATAATTATAAAAAATAGCTATAATAAGTATATAAGGGCGGGAGATAACTATAAGAAATAGCTATAGCGGGTATATAAAGGCGGGAGATAATTACGAAAAATAACTATAGCGGGTATAATAGTAAGAAATAATTATAAGAGATAGCTATAATAGGTATATAAGGGCGGTGTTACGGCCTATAAGTACGTTAAGTGAATAATAGTATTAGCACTATAAATAAAGATTCTAAGCTAAGGGGAGAAGAGAGAAAAAGAGGAAAAACTCTCGTAAGCGGAATCCTAGTAGAATAGATAAGGGCACGTGCTAGTAGGGATAGGAAAGGGCATAGAAATCTGCCTAGAAATCCTAGTAATTTCTAAGTAAGTAAATAGTCGTATTTCCTAGTAATTTCCCTTAAGGTTTTTCTAGGTAATTTTACGATAAAGATTTCTAAGGTTATATAAGGTTTTATCGGAAATCCTTAGAAATTACCGTAAAAAATATAGGGAAATCTAAGAGGAAACTTAGCGCGTAATACTACCCCCTAATAAAGGTTTTAATATACTTATTAAGATTAGTAATAGCGACTATATACTTAAGCTTTAGGGGAAATCGTAATATTATCTTAGTTATTATCCTTATAATTACGATTTATAGCGGCGGCCTTAATCTAATATTAGAGATTAATTAATAAGCTAGCGGTATTTAAAAAGCGGTAATAGAATTTCTAAAAAGCTATCGGTATATAACGGAAATTCCTAGCTAGATATTATATCTTATTAAAGTTATAGCTACGCTACTAAACTTAATACTCTAACCGGCGGCGTTATCTAGTAACGCGAAATATAAGGATTTTATTAACTTCTTACTCTAATATACCGTTAATATTTTTAAGCTTAGCTAAGAGCTTATCTTATCTAAGTAAGGAATCCGTAATAGCTTTTTAAAGATAATTAGCGTAAAATAAGTTTATTATCTAGTAATTACTTAAAAAGTTAAGGATATAACTATAGCCCTATTCCTTAATAATTATAAAAAGTCTAAACTATTACGCGTTAAGGCGTATAGTTAGTATAGTAATCGTAAAACTTTTACGGCTAAGGAATACTTAGTTACTAATTAAGAAATCTACTAGGCGGCGTTTCTTATTAGCTTAGGCCTTCTACTAGCTTTACGCTTTCGTAGCTATAGCTTAAGCTTACTATTATACTTTTTACGCTTAAGCGATAAGTTTATAGGTAATAGTAATAAGGCTTAAGGCCCTTAAGGTAATTAAAGGGCTAAGGAGCGAAAAGGGGTTACGTATATCTTTACTAAAAGCGACTATAAGCGGTACTATACTAATTAACGCGTACTATAATAAGTTATATACGAAGTTTAGAGTAGGAAGAAATACGCTTTAATTATCCTATCGCTTACTAGCGTAAAACCGAAGCTTTTAGTTTAGGTACTAGTTAGTTACTTTTACGCTACCTTATATTTAGGGGTAAAGGGCGCTACCGCGATAGTACTTAATATTAGTTAGCTAGTTAATTTCTTAGAGAAATCTTAAAATAAATAAGCTAGCGTTATTAGTAATCTATATATCTAATATACCTAGGAAATAATAAAGGTATTAGAAATAGCGTTCCGCGAGCACCTTAGCTATATTATTCTTCTTACTAAGTAATATAATAATAATCTTACTTAACTTATAAATAAAAGTTTAAATATAGTTATATTTAAAATAGTCCTCTAATATTATTTTCCCGTTATAAGTAATATATTTCTAAATAGAAGTTAAAATAAGTAAGGGGTATAGTAAACTTAAAGTCTTATCTTATAGTATTTTATTCCTCTAATACTTATAATAGTTATAAATAAACTAGTAAATATCTTACTTTATCTTAAGCTAATAATAGTTCTATTAGAGTATTTAAATAATCTTATTCTATCCTTTATAAGCGAAGATAGCTAGCTTATATATATTCCGAATTAAGGCGGTGCGGAGGAAGAAACGCTACTAGCTATCTTACTTAGGGACGATAAGGAGATTACCGTAAAATCCGAGGTTCTAATTCGCGTTCTCCTCTTAGATTAGTTATATTAACTCTGCCCCTAATAAGATAAAGTTTTCTACCGGGCGGACTAAGGTAATTATAAGAGATAAGGTCGGAGATTTAAACTTAAGGCTATCCGGGGAAATTATAGCTAAAATCCTTTCCTCTTTCTTATAAGCTTTTACTATTAGAAGCTTAGCTATTTTTTATAAAAATATATCCGCGGCTATATTTAGCTAGCTAAGCTAATATAAGAAATAAATATTAAACTAAATAAGGAAATTAAACTATTAAACTTAATAGATAAAGAGTAGCCTTTTTATTATAAAATAAATTAAAGCTTTATAATTTATAACTATATCGAATTTTTAGCTAAGTAGCTTTAAGTAGAAATTCTTAAGGCTTTATATAATAATAAGGAGTTTATAATCTTAAATTAAGTAAATATATTTAGCGGGGTTTATTATCTTCGAGAAAAAGCTTATAAGCTTCTATATTTAATTATTTTACTATTACTAAAATATACTAGCGGTAATATTCTAGGAAGCGTTAGTCTTAAGGTAGGTTAGGAGTTTTAGGCGGAAAAAGGTAAGTATTAAGGCTTATATAGCTAGCTCCTTTATTTTATTAAAAGCCTCTTTTTATTCTAATCTAAGCTCGAAGGCGGTATCTTTCTTAAAAAGGCGGTTTAGGGGCTTAGCTATAATATTTATATACTAATAAAAGATCCTAATAAAGTTATAAAATCTTATAAATAAGCGGATAGCCTTATAATCTTAAAAGTTTTCGAATTTCTAATCTTAAATCGCTTATACTTTACGGGAGTTTATATTAATTCCTTAGCTTATATATAATATTATATTAAGGTAATCGATTTCTATAATATTAAACTTTAATTTTCGGATATCCCCTTATAAGTTAGCTTAGTATAAGCGCTAGATTATTTCTTAATATTCCTTTTAGTATTCTACTTCTTCGCTATCTAAGTAAATTAATATATTATTAGCGTATATACTTATATAGCAGTTAAGGAGGTTATAAAGCTAAGCGTTAATAAAGTTCTAAAACTAAATAAGCTTTACTTTAAAGCTAAATAAAAAGATAAGCTAGTAAAATATACTAAACTTTATATAGAAAGCTATAAAATATTTAAAGTTAAGGTTAAGATATAAGCGATAAAATGCTTAAATTATATTAATTTTCGAGAACCGCCTCGCTTCCCGGTAGCTAAACGCTATACTTTCTAGGAAAGGAGTAGGTAAGATTCGACTTTTTAGGTAATTATTTATCTATTAGTAATTAATATAAAAGCGCCGGGCTATTAAGTATAGCTTTAGCGCGAAAAGAATAAAAGTAGCGTAAGGACTAGCGTCCGGCTTAATAAACTTAATCTTAAGTAAGTAGTTAATAGTTTCCTTCTCTAGCGGTAAGTATTTTATAGGTATTTTATAAAAAGGGGGTCCTACTAAGTTTAAGAGCTTTTTAAGTTTTAAAGTAATATTATAGCTAGGTTAGGAACTAGCTAAAATATAAGCTTCCTTTTTACTAAAAAATCCTTTAAGGTATATAAAAGCTAGAGGAATTATATTATATATATAAGCGATATACTTAAGTTTTTCTCCTTAAGAGAATAGGATTTCCTATCCTATATATATATAGCTAGCTAAGCTTAACTTTATAACTATAATTAAGTTAAAGTTATTTTCTAATTTTACGGGGGTTATAAATATTAATAAGGTTATCGCTTCTTACTATATTTAGCGGGGGTCTTATTATACTTAATAGATAAGTTACTTTCTTAAAGCTTCCTTATTTATATTATCGGTTTTTAGGTTATTTTAGGTTAGGGTCTAAGCTTACTCTTTCTTCCTTATAAGCTAAATAAAGTCGTTTTTTTTCCGCGAACGCTAAAAGATCCGGTACTTACGCTTATCCTAATAGAGAAGATAGTTCCGGCGCTTAGCGTCCGCTTAAATAGCCGGATTTAGATTTCCGGAAAAAAAGGGCTTCTCTAATAATAAGATTAAGAGCGAGTATTTAGCGAGGGCGGGCAGGTTATCTAGCTAAACTAGTTTCCGGGCCGCGTAATTAAGTAATAGTCTCTTTTTAGCTATCTAAAATAAACTAATAAAAAGGTCCTAAGCGTAGTCGGTTACTTAATAAATTTCTTAAGGGAAATATTATCCGTTAATTACTAAAGTAATAATTAGGTACTTACGGACTATATTAGCTTAGTAGCTTTAGAAATCTATAAGGGGGATAGGATAGATAAGGATAAGTTTAGCACTAAGTCGCTTTATTACTTATTTCGCAAAACGGCGACTAATTAAAAAATAAGTATCTACTCTAATATTATATAAAGTAAAAGCACGAAAAGTAATACTATTAACTTAAACTTAACTATTAATAGTAAACAACTCTCCTATTTTCTATCTTATATATAATATTTTTAGGATTATTAAGAAGCTTTATAATAGTCTTATTTTTTTCTTAAATTAAAGTTATCTAATTAAATAAAATTAAGCGGGGGTATTTAAACTCTAAAAACTCTCCTTATCTTTTATTAGTTAAGGTAGTTCTTAGCTATATAGCCCTTCTTACTATAAGTAAAATAAGTATTATTTTCCTAATAAATTTTCTTTTTATTCTCGCTTAGGGGCTAGCTTTTTTAAGTTATAATTATAGTCTTTTTCTATATAGTTAGAGTAGTTTTATTAACTTATTAAAATTTCTAAGTAATTTTATAGTAGGTAAACTCCTTTTTCTTATAGAATATAATATTTTTTATATACTCGTAAAACTCCTTATATATCGTATATAAGTCCTTAGCTTTCGTAAGAAAGCTTATATTAAAGTTAGTAAGTAAATAATTTTAAAGCGTATACTTAATACGGGCTAGGGGGATTTAAGTCTTAGCTATAAGGTAATCGAACTTTATAAAAAACTCTTAGATTTCCTATTAGCTATTTAAGGAGTAATTTAGTTTATAAAGCTAATTTATAGCTTCGGCGAACTTATTTAAGTTTCTATAAGTAAACTCTAAGTATTATATTATCTTAGCTAATCTAGAAAAGGGGTATTTTTTTAAATTATATTAAGTTTCTAAAAGTTAGCGGGCCTTTCTTTCTAAGGTATAGAATAAAATACTTATCTTATCTTACTTATTACGAAAAGTTATCTTATCGAATCTTATCTTATTTTTTAAGTTCGTAAGGAAAGTATTAAAGTTTTTCTTTTTTCCGGAAAACTTACCTATCTCCTTATAGTAAATTTTCGTAAAATTAAAATAGGAGGGGTTCGGCTATCTTACTAGAGTAACTAATATAAAGATATCCTAAATAGCTTTCCTAATTAAGATAAACGCTTTTTTACTAATCTTAAACGCTATCGATATTTCTTAATAAGTCTTTTCTATATCCGGGTTTTAATTTTTCTAAATTAACTAACTTTAAAATTTTATAATTTATACTTATAATTACGTTATCTCTATACGCTACTCTTATAATATAGTTATATTAATAATACTCTAAGAGAAAGTAGCTATAATCGTAGTTTAGTTTTTTTTAAAACCCTATTTTATTATAAAATTAGGTATCTTTAAAGTAAGTCTCCTTAATTACTTAAGAGTTTAGTTAAGGGCTTTAAATATATATTTTAAAGCCGGTTATAATTTAGTCGTATACGAGGTCTTTTCTATCCTTTACGGGGGATATAAAAGTAAAGTATATATTTCTTAATTATTTACTAGCGAAGAGAGAGCTTAGAATAATATTATAGCCTATAAGTACGTTAAGTAAATAATAATATTAGTATTATAAATAAAGATTCTAAGCTAAGGGGAGAAAAGAGAAAAAGAGAAAAAACTCTCGTAGGCGGAATCCTAGTAGAATAGATAAGGGCACGTGCTAGTAAGGATAGGAAAGGGTATAGAAATCTACTTAGAAATCTTAGTAATTTCTAGGTAAGTAAACGGTTATATTTCTTAGTAATTTCCCTTAAGGTCTTTCCGGGTAATTTTACGATAAGGATTTCCGGGGTTACGTAAGGTCTTATCGGAAATCCTCGGAAATTACTATAAAAGATATAAGGAAATCCGGGAGGAAACCTAGCGTATAATAAGCGGGAGATAACTATAAAAAATAGCTATAGTAAATATATAAGGGCGGGAGATAATTATAAAAAATAATTATAGTAAGTATATAAGGGCGGGAGATAACTATAGTAAGTATAGCGGCGAGAGATCACTATTATAGTAAGTATATAGCGGCGAGAGATAATTATAAAAGATAATTATAGCGAGTATATAGGGGCGGGAGATAATTATAGTAAGTATAATAGTAATAACTATAATAAGTATATAAGGGTAAAAGATAACTATAGCGGGCATAGTAATAATAATTATAATAAGTATATAATAGCGAGAGATAATTATAAGAGATAATTATAATAAATATATAAAGGTAGGAGATAATTATAAGAGATAATTATAGCGGGCACGGCGGCGAGAGATAACTATAAGAGATAACTATAGTAAATATATAAAGGCGGGAGATAATTATAAAAGATAATTATAGCAGGCACGGCGGCGAGAGATAACTATTATAGCGGGTATATAATAGCGAGAGATAATTATAAGAAATAATTATAATAAGTATAATAGTAAGAGATAACTATAAGAGATAATTATAGCGGGCATAGTAATAGTAATTATAATAAGTATATAAAAGTAGAAGATAATTATAATAAGTATAGTAATAGTAATTATAATAAGTATATAGTAGTAAGAGATAATTATAAGAGATAACTATAATAAGTATATAAGAGCAGGAGATAATTACGGTAAGTATAGCGGCGAGAGATAATTATAAGAGATAACTACGGCGGGTATAGCGGCGAGAGATAACTACTATAGCAGGTATATAGCGGTAAGAGATAACTATAAGAGATAACTATAGTAAGTATATAAGGGCGGGAGATAATTATAGTAAGTATAGCGGCGAGAGATAACTATTATAGCGGGCATATAGCGGCGAAAGATAACTATTACGGTAAATATATAGCGGCGAGAAATAATTATAAGAGATAATTATAATAAGTATATAAAGGCGGGAGATAACTATAGTAAGTATAGCGGCGAGAGATAACTATAAGAAATAACTATAGTAAGTATAATAGTAAGAAATAGCTATAGCGGGCATAGTAATAGTAACTATAATAAGTATATAAAGGTAAAAGATAACTACGGTAAGTATAGCGGCGGGAGATAATTATAAGAGATAGCTATAGCGGGTATATAATAGTAAGAGATAATTATAAAAGATAATTATAGCAGGCATATAAGGGCGGGAGATAACTATAATAAGTACTTAGTAACAGGAGATAATTACTTAATATATATAGTAGCGGGAGATAACTAAGTATAAATATATATAAGCACTAGTATATATAAGTACTAAGTAGTATAAGTTAATTTTATAAAAATTATATATAAAAAGTAATTAACTTTTAATATATTCGGTAACTAAAGCTATACTTATAGAAATATAGCTAGATTAGGACCTTAGCTTATATAAAAGAGGGGGATAAGTTCCCCTCTTAAGTATATTATTAATATTATAAGTAATAAGTAAATTAAAGTACTAAGTATACTAAAAATACTATAAATAGTAAGTAGATTAAGGTGCTAAGTATACTAAAAATACCGTAAGTAGTAAGTAGATTAAAGTGCCGAGTATACTAAAGATACTATAAGTAGTAAGCAGATTAAGGTACTAAATATACTAAAGATATTATAAGTAGTAAGTAGATTAAAGTACTAAGTATACTAAAGATACTATAAGTAGTAAGCAGATTAAGGTGCTAAGTATACCGAAGATACTATAAGTAATAAGCAAATTAAGGTGCTAAGTATACTAAAGATATTATAAGTAGTAAGTAAATTAAAGTGCTAAGTATACTAAAGATACTATTAGTAGTAAGCAGATTAAAATATTAAGTATATTAAAATTTAATTAAAGTTACTTTATATTATAAAGCTTTATATATAATATCTTACTAATAGTATATAATAAGTAAATTTATATACTAAGCGTATTATTAATATTTAGTAAGTAGTAAGTAGTAAGTTATAATAATTTAAAATATAAATACTAGTTAAAAGTACTATTCTTATTATATAAGCAGTATTTATTATATAAATAGCTTAATAATATATTTTATATAATAAGTAATAAATTTAGAACTTTTATATATTTTATAAATCCTACGCTTATAGCGACGCGGATATAGACCTCCTATTCTTATATTATAAGCGAACTCTACTCTTTCCGTTACTTCGTAGCGATAGCCTCGAGCCGCGCCCGAAGCGGCTCCGGGAGGGAGGGTAACGCTATATAGGTTAATCGTAACCGCGAAAATTTTTTACCCGGAATATAGCTCTACTCCGAATCGTAGTAAACTTAAACCTAAAAGTTTACCGCACCTCTTACCTTATTAAAAGCTAAGGCGAGTATTAGTAAGATTATTTCGGGAGACGCCTTAGTCTTTATATAGGTAATTATCGAATAAATAGCGGAGTTTAAAAAAGTCCGGGAAGGCGCCCCCCCTACTCTAACTCCGTTAATTAATAGTATTTCCTTAGCTATTATAGCTACGGTTTCCTCTCTATTTTATAGCTTTAGGGGGAGCGGAACTCCTTCGATATAAGCTATAGTTATAGCTAGAGCGCCGGAGAAGATTATTAAAAAATAGGTTCTTAAGTAATATAAGCGTTAGCTTATAATTCGCTTTAATTTTATCGCTACTCCGCTCTAAGTCCGAGGCCTTAAGGTAACTATAATAAGTATTAATTATAAACTCTATAAATAAAGCTAAGCTTTTATAATAAGGAAACTACCTAGCGGCGATATTACGGTAATATTCTAAGATACTATTTATAAGCTTTAGTCCGATCTAAGGTAGCTCCGTGCTACTTTCGGAGAAAAGGTATACTTAACTAGCGGAGGTTATATTTTTATTATAAAAGGGGTGCTAGCGCGGGCCTTATAATAAGGCGGTAAGGAAGCTTTTTAGAAAGAAATTAAGTTATTAAATAAGGTTTTAGTAATATAATTATATACGAAGAGATATTATTTAGAAACTTAGCGGAGTTTTCTTATAGTTATTATTAATAATATAATAAATATAAACTAAATCTATAATAGGGGTATAGTAATATAAGCGGAGATTTTTAATATGGAACCTTATAAGCTAAAAGTTTAACCTTAGTAATACTTTAAGTATTACTAACTTAGATATATCGCTAAATATTATATAGCGAAATTATAATATAACTAATACTCCGCCTTTTTATACGCGGAGGGCGAGTTAGCTTACCTTATAGCGTATAGAAAAAGACCGCACTATTACTTTTTTTATCGGGGGACTTACCTTAGGTAAAGTTAACTTTACCCTAAAATAAGAGCGGCGTAGGACCGGGCGAAGGATACTTATACTTCCTAACCTTAGAGATTCGCAGATCGGAACTCCGTATATACCGCCCCTCCTCCCCCTCCGGCGCCGACCGGAGTTTAATAGTAGCCGGGGCGGAAACGCTAGAGAGCGAATATAATAGCTCCGCCTCCGACCCCCTCTCTAAACTTATTTATAGCTCCGCTATAATAATTAGGCCGCTTTTCGGGATTAGCTATAGCGGGGTTTATTACGGGCTAGTAAAACCTTTATATATTCCTTAATTATATTAATAAAGCCTCGATCGAATAGATTATTTAGGATATTATAATTAAGCGCGGAGATTTAGTTTATAATAATAATAACGCTTAGGAAGATAAGTAACTATACGAACTTTATACCGGACCTAGCTTACGCGTACTCTTATTACTATAGACTCCGCTTTAGAGGAAATATTAGCTTCCTAATTACTTATTATTACTAAACTTATCTAAGGTATAAAGTGCCGGGTGCGGACCTAATCCGGCCCTAAACTAAGGTAACGCTTAAGGGGAGGGTTTTACTCTAAGTTCTCCGGTTTTTCCTACTCTTAGAATATATATAAGATAGTTCTAAGCTATATATTAGGCATATTAGCGTATAAATATTATTATTATTTATAATAAGTAAAAATACTAGTATTTAGTATTTAAATTATAGCTAAACTTTAAAAAGTTAAATATTAAATAATAAGATAAGATAATAAAGATAAGAATAATAAATAAAATTCTTAAGATAAGAAGAATAGTTAGAGATAGTTAAAAATAGAAAGAAATATTAGCTATTATAAATAAAGGAAGCTAATAGAATATAATAGAATAGAATAAAGCTATTCTATTCGCTAAAAGATATAGTAGATTTAAAATTAAGGGTTAATTTTAAAGTAGGAATTTAATTTTAAAGTAAAAGAATACGATAAAAGTAAATAGAATAAGATAAAGCTATTCTATTTGCTAGTATATTTATAATATAAAGCTTCTATAATATTCTATAGCTTTCTAGTTAGCTTATATAATTAGATAGTTTCTTAGAAAAGGAAAACTATAAAAGGAAGGCTTCCTTCCCTTAAAGGGTCTTTCCTTTCCTTCTTCTCTAAGCTTTTAATCTAAACAATTTGCACCTTAAAAGCCTACTCTCTATAACCTTCCCCTGCCTTATAAGATATTCCTATTTAGGAAGTTCTTACTTATTTATACTTCGTAAATTTCCTATTCCGGCTACTTATTACCTGGTTAAAGTAAGTAAAGCCTCTTACCTTCTTATTACCCCTTTTCTCTCTTTATCTTTAGAAGCTTAAATTAAGGGCTATAAGTAAGATTAGGTAATTATAGGTACGATCTATAATACGTTAAAAGCTTCTTTATTACTATAACTGCCCTATAAGTATAAAGAATAAAAAGAGAGTGTACTAAAGAATTCCTTTTCTAGAAAAATAGAAAAATAGAAAAATAGTACTTTTTTAATCGCATATATCTCCACGAAAATAAAAGGTAAAAATCTACTATTTTCTTTCCTAATTAGGAAATAAGCGGCGCTACCTAGTAGTATATAATATATCTAATATAACCTCCCCTGCACCCCC